>JACBWW010000456.1:0-32237 GCA_020086605.1 Lanius collurio | reverse complement strand
AAAAGCCCACCACAGGCCCCAAAAAAGCCCAGCTCAGGCCCCAAAAAAGCCCAGCTCAGACCTCAAAAAAGCCCAGCTCAGACCTCACAAAGCCCAATTCAGGCCCCAAAAAAGTCCAGCTCAGGCCTCACAAAGCCCAGCTCAGACCCCAAAAATCCCAGCTCAGGCCCCAAAAAAACCCAGCTCAGGCCCCAAAAAAGCCCAGCTCAGGCCCCAAAAAGCCCAGCTCAGACCTCACAAAGCCCAGCTCAGACCCCAAAAAGCCCAGCTCAGGCCTCACAAATCCCAGCTCAGACCTCACAAAGCCCAGCTCATACCCCAAAAAGCCCAGCTCAGGCCTCTCAAATCCCAGCTCAGACCCCAAAAAGCCCAGCTCAGACCCCAAAAAAGCCCAGCTCAGGCCTCTCAAAGCCCATCTCAGATCTCTCAAAGCCCAGCTCAGGTGCTGGCCCCACACTGGGTCCCACCCATCAGAGGCCACCCCCACCCCGGACAGCCCCACCTTGTCCTGGCGCTGGGGCGAGCTCGATGCGGGGCTGTCGGGCGGGGACGAATCCACCTCCACCGGCTCCTCCTCCTTGATCTTGATGTCCGGAGTGGAGGGCAGGGACATGTCCAGGGCTCCAGAGCTCTGTGGGGAGAGGACACAAAGCACAATCAGCTCGTGTTGCTCACGAAACATTCGGTGCTGCCCCCGAGGCTCCGAGCTCGTGCCAAATTATTATTATTATTTATTTGTACTGAAGCAGCATCTGGGAGCCCGAGGCAGAGCGGGGCTCTGCTCCAGCCCTGGCCAAACGGAGCTGGAGGCCCAGGACCAACAGGCAGCCCCAGATGGCAGCAGTTTGTGGGTTCTCAGTAACACACACGACTTCTCCGTGGGTTGTTATTGTGATTTTTTTGGTATAAAAAGGGCCCTGCTAAGGAGAACAGGTACCCAAGCCAAATGCCTGCGAGTTACAGGAGGCACTTTCATTCACAGAAGAGCTGTAAAACATTGTATAAATCAGCCTGAATTATTTTATTACCCGATTATCAAAAGCAAACAAAGAGCCATGCAAGTTATTAAATATCTATGAGCGCCCCATTAAAATAAAACCCAACCATATGCCTGCACTTGGCCACTTGCCACCACCCTGGGATCCAGCAGTGCCACGTGCCCCAGTGGAACCAGTTAACAACCTGCAGGGGACAGGGAAAGGGCAGGGGGACAACGGAGGGGTCTGTCCCCAGGCCTGGAGGGAGGAAGAGCTGGCAGAGAGCAGGGAGGGAGAGTGGCAGAGCAAGGATGCTGCAGCAGACCTTGCACATCACCCGGTCCCTCCTCCTGTCCAGGAGGAGAAACTGTCCCTAAATCAGCCCTGACAGCTGCTTGTCCAGCCTGTTCTCCATCCATCCCAGCTCCATCCATCCATCCCAGCTCCATCCATCCATCCCAGCTCCAGCCATCCATCCCAGCTCCATCCATCCATCCCAGCGCTCCTCTTTGCTGCCCAGCCACGGACGCTCTGTCCTGGCATCACCCCTAAACCTCCTCCTGCTGCCCTGGGAGTCCTCCTAGGGAAGCAAAACTGCAGTAAAAGGGTAAAGGTGGATGGTTTAGTGCAGAGTGACACGCCAGCCCCTCAGTCTGGGGTCCTTTAGGGGGCTGAAGCTTCAGGGTCCCCCCTTGGGATGTTCTAGAATGGGGTGAAGTCCCAGCCCCAGTTTGGGGGGTTCCAGAGGGGGCCGCAGCCCCTCTGCCCTTCCCCGCTTTCCTTTCCGCGGTAGGTGCAGCAATAACCATTTACCTGCCCTTTTAATGCTCCGGGAATCACAAAGGAGCCGGCATTAACATGCAGGAAAGTTTCAAACCGCTTAAAGCGCCTCTGGGGAAGCTCCCGCTGCGCCCGTGGTTTTAATTAACGGCGCTGGTGCGAGACCACCCTTGGAAAAGGGAGGACAAAACACAGAACTGGATGCTGGAAGCTCCTCTCTGGCCAGGGACAGGCAGTGACCAGCTGACCTCGCCCGGACAGGGCGTTGGAGGAGGGATAATCCTTTCCCTGTTAGCCCCCCGAGCTGCACGCTCAAGGAACATTTAGGAATATTTAGGAATATTTAGGAATATTTAGGAATATTTAGGAATATTTAGGCTGAACCATCCTAAAGCCAATCCCAGGAGCACACCCAGGGCTGCAGCGGCGGCTGCTGTTATAAATAAGGGACCAGATTATCGATTTAACAATTATCCATTTATTTTGGACTACATTGTAGCTTTGTTTGAATGTAATTTTGTGCTTTGTTGTAGCTTTGTAAGTTAGGATTTCTCTTGCAGTTTAAGAAAGAAACCCACACGTCGTTGTGAAGAAACCGGCCCCTTATCAGGGCTTGCATTTACAACCCCCTCCTTACCCCTTTCGAAGCTGGCCTGCTGAAGAGCAGTAGATAAAGGAAAAAAGAAAAAAAAAAAAAAAGAAGAGAAGAAAAGGGGCTGAATATGCAAACTAGAGCCGAAAAGACCCTTGGGAGTAAAAAATCCCTAGAAAATAATAATTTAAAACGAGCCAACAAACTTTTAAGAAAAATGAACCAGGTTGCTCTATCGGCAACTACTACCTGGCCAGCTTTTGGGTTTCTTCAAGTGGTCACCCTAATGAGAAAGGCTACTGGAGCCACTGCCCTGAGGACGGCGAATCAGCCCCATCCCCTCCGTATCCACCTTCGTGCACAGCCCCGGCCCGTGAGGAACACTCGAGGGCCCGGCTCTATCACAGGGAGTGGCAGAGCCAAAGTTCCTCCTCCTCCAAGTCGAAGCTGGGGCAACGAAGCTGGGCAGGGCCCCCACCCGAGCTGATCACTTTTAATAAAGGCTTAAAAAGGACCATCAGTCCTGCCCTTTTTTATTTCAGCTGCGGCTTAGGAGGGCCCAGGAGCTGGGTGGTCTCCCCGGGGCTGCTCGGCAATTCCACGTCTGCAAAGCCCCGGTGGCCGCTCCTTCCCCGCAGCCCCTTCCCCGTTCCCTTCGCCTGCAGAACAAAGGGCAGGAGCAGCAGCAGCCGCCGCATACCAATGAGAGAGATCAATTTCGGTTTAAAGAGCCTGTTATTGGCGAGGGGGGGGGGCCGCGGGTGGGAAGCCAGGTTTCAGTTTTAATTCTGAATTCCTCCGTTCCCCATCTCGGGAAGATTTACGCGGCTCGGCTCCCGCAGTTTATTTCCGAGCAGCGCCGCTGACTGCGAGCGTATGTACGGACATACATCAATTTAGTAAATGTGTGTGCCAGGCTGAGAGCCCAGCACGCATCTGCTGCTGCTCGGAGCCCGGCACGGCACGGGGAGGGGCGCGGGGCTTGGAAATGTCCTTAATTAGCTGCTTTCTGATGAGATCCCGTTGTCCTTCAGCCCCTGGCGCGCTCGCCGGGCTGTGGGGGCAGCCGGGATCGATGGCGCTGGCGGAGGAGAGAGCTCTTTGTTAGGAAAAGCTGCTCTTTTCCATGAGAATCCTCGCTCCAGACGTGCTGGAAATGCCCAAGGTCCGCTCCTTTCCCTGTGGCTGCCCCTCAAAGGCACCATCCCTTCGGATCTCGGCCGCCGGGGAGGCTCCGAAGGGGATTTTAATCCCATCCTGAGTGCTCCCGGTGTCCCGCGGCTCCTGCCCGAGGTGTGAGGTATTTTGGGTACTCTCCTCCCTATTCCCCCCCCTTTTTTTCCAAGTGAAAAGCCAGAGGAATAATAAACCATTAAATCTGCTCTCTGCAGGCCTCGGACCAGTGGGAAAAGCAGCCAAAGTCACCCAAGTTACAAAAATAAAGCCCCACACACGCCAGCAGCTCTACCCAAGGGCTGTGCCTTTCATGAGAGCAGCCCCCAGTCCCTCCCAGTTTGCTCCCAGTACAGTCACAGCCCCAGGCCTTGGCCTCTTGCCTTTTTTTCATCATCCTCAGCAGCTTTCTTGAACTCGTGCTCGAAGGAACTCGCCAGCTCGTTGAAGAGTCCCACCTCCTCACAGTTCTTCAGGAACCGAGTCGGGGTCGGAGTCTGATCTGGTTCGGGTTGGAACACCAAGAATTACTCAGGGAGAGCCCCAAAAATCCCATTTTACCCACCCCAGTCCTTTACTGGGAGCCCTGGGGAACGTGTGTGTCACCTTGGGGACAGCCAGTGACAGTTTGGAACGGGGACTGTCACTTCTTGCTGCTTTTGTTTCTGTGGCATTTATGGAAATAATCACTGGAGCACGAGGATTTCTGTGAATTCCGGGATGCAGAATTCCCGTCCCTCCCACCCTGGGGTTCTGCTGGACAAGGTGGGAAAACGGGGAGTCTGATCTCCCTGAAATCCTAGAGACAGGGAGTGATGAGAGGGGAAAGCAGCCGGTGGGAGCAGCCCCAGCAGATTCCCTGGGAATGCTCACAGCCCCCACAGCCACCCCCGAGGGACAGTTCTGAGTCAGGATCTCTCTGGCCACCACCCAGCCCATAAAAGCACAAGGAAACCTCTCCCTGCTCCAGCCAGCCTCGAATTCCGCCGGGGATCCCACCAAAGGATCCATCCCGCACAAATCCACCGGGATTTTCCAGCACAAAGAGCATCCCTGGGATGACTCAGCCTGACCTGCACGAAGCAGGCAGACTCCACACCCTCCCTCTGCTGCGTTTGCCACTGAAGCAAAATCCCCCTCTGGGCATCCTATTCTCTTCCCCCCCAGATCCCAATCCATAAAATCCAGGAACTTCATCATCCGAATCTCTCCGCAGGAGGTTGTTTTTCCAGGGGTTTAACAGCTCTCAGGGCTCTTTTGGGATCATTCCCTGCTCAGCAATGCCCTTCTGAGCTGCACAGATTTCCACAGCGGCACAAACAAAGCCTGGAACCTCTGTGGTCCTGTCCCTCCCCGATCCGAACCCCAGGAACTGCAGCAGCTCCTGCCTCGCCCCACAAGCGCCCGTTCCCACAAAAATCCCTCTCCCTGCTGCCAGAAGAACAATTTTTTATGCCTTGGTCAAGTCCTGCTCTGGCCACACGGCCTCAGGAGCGGGGAGGGACAAGAAATCCCAGGGACAAAATGGTGGCTTAAAGAAACCCCAGACAGAGGGAATTTCAGGCAATAATGGGTCCAGATCTCAGTGCTCAAAGCCAGTAGGGGTTTGTAGCCCTCACACCCCCCTGTCTGTGCCAGACATGCTGGGCCTGCACTGGCTTGGGGAGGTTTAGCTGGTCCTGAAGTGGCCACGATTAAATTGGTTTGGTTTGGGGTTTTTTGTGTTTCACCCCAGAGCAGCCCCTTGAGAACCAGCCCTGGGGAGCTGTGAGAGGGGCCAGACCCCGTTCCTTGTGTTCCTGATGTGCTCCTGGCTCTGGGAGCTGTGGGGCTCATGGGGGTCAGGGGGGGTTTGGCCCCATTTCTGTCCCACACCCCCACGTGCCCCCAAACGGATCCAGCAGCACTGACCCTCCTGCTGTGCTGTCTGCAAAGGGCTGGACCCAAGCACAAGTGACCCTCAGGAATCTGAGTTTCTGTCACCTCCTGCTCCAGCTCCCACAGAATGATCCCACTGGGATTCAGTTCTCCCTCTGCAAGAGCCCTTCCCTGGGAGCAGCTTCCTACCCACAGCCACTCCAAACCCTCCAGAAACCAACTGCATTCCCATTCCCTGCTTCAGCACTGAGTTTGGGCTGGACCTAAACTGGGAAAAAGGCACCAGGCTCCTGCAGCAGCTTTGTTTTCCCCTAAAAACCCTTCAGGAAGCATTTCCCCTCTCCTTGCTCTCAGCAAGAGCCTCCTCACCCAGCAGTGACACAAAAGGGACAGGAGGGACTCTGGAACCTGCTGGACAAAAATCTGTGGGGTTTGGGCTTCAGCCCCAGCTTTACAAAGGCAGAGCTCGGTGGGGCTTTAATTTATGAACTGCAGCTTCCTAAAAGCTCAGGAAAACAGACACCTGGGCTGAGAGGAGAAGCTGCTCTGTCAGGTTTGGTTCATCGTCCTCAAAGCAGAAACGTGAAAGCCCTTCTGCCCATAAATCCTCCAGCCTTTAATAAAAAAGGGCGAGAGCTTAAAAAAAAAAAATTTAAAAACCCCCTAAACCCCACAAAACCTGATACTACCATAAAACCAGAAAAAACTTGGAAGCCTCTGGCTTTCCTTCGCCCTGATTAAATGCAGATCACAGGAGGTTTTATGGGTTTTGCAGTGCATCTGGTGCCTGGCATCAATCTTGCCGGGCGCTGGCCGGGCACATACCTGCGATGATGACGGAGTCGGTGCGAGCGGGGCCGAATTTCAATGTCATCTCATGCTTGTGTTTATGAACCGCCAGGTGGTCCTCGTTTGTGAACCTCTGAAATGAAACAATTTAGAAAATGGGGAATAAATGCATTTTGTGTTTTACGGGGCCCGTCCTGCGCTGGGTGTGGGGGGGAGACGGGGCCGGAGCGCGATCGCCGTGAGGGCTCCGTGGGGCTGGATGGGGGTGGGAGGCTGGGAAAGGGTGGTGGGAGCACAGGGTGTGAAGGGAAAAGCCCTCAGTGGGGGTTCTGGAGGGTGGGGGGCAACGACTTCCAATCATCTGGGGTTTTTAGGGACGGAGCGAGGCGGCGGCGGCGATGGAAGTGCGGATCTGCACTGCTCGGAATTCTAAATTCCCAAATTCCAGCTTTGCTACTGGCTGAGGAATTGGGGAATTTGGTGCAATTGGGGCAACTTTTCCTGTGTGGGGTGAGGCAGAGCCGGCCCCCCCACCTGGCAACGCAACTCCGGAATTTTTACGGAGCGAGGACGGAGCCGACCCGGTGTGGGAGGGGAAGCATCTCCCCCACCCCAAAATTCCACCTGCAGGGAGAAGCGCAGGGAAACCCCAGCCTTTAGGGAGGGTTTGGGCAGGGTAAAAATCCCCCTTGAGGGCTTTGGGGCTGGCTTTGGGGTTGGAAAAGGCAGACAAAGGGAGGGAGGGAGGGAGGGCTGAGGAGAGGGGGAGCGAGGCAGGGATGGGGTTAAAGCACAGCCCCATAAAGCCCGAGGATGGATTGCGTCTCTCCTAATAGACTGCGACAAACGGCAGCCGGGGCACGGCACCGCAGCATTTTTATGCACCCAGCAGCACCGGCTGCTTCTAGAAAAGCGCTGCAGCAGCAGCGGCGGCGGCGGCGGCAGCAGCGCATTCCTGCCCTTTTCCCCTTCTCCCCTCCCTCTCCTGAGCATCCCAACCCAAACCCACCCAGAGCCACCTGTTCCTGTGGGGCTGCTCGAGTGGGACACCCCATTTCGGGCCTTTTCCCAGATTTATTTATGGCTCTGTTGTTTTAGCAAATAAATCTGCGTTTTTCAAGCTGAGCAGAGGCAGGGGATGATCCCTCGGTGACAGGGGACGATCCCTTGGTGACAGGGGACAATGCCTTGGTGGCAGGGGACGATCCCTCGGTGGCAGGGGACAATGCCTTGGTGGCAGGGGACGATCCCTCAGTGGCAGGGGATGATCCCTCGGTGGCAGGGAACGATCCCTCAGTGACAGGGGACGATCCCTCGGTGACAGGGAATGATCCCTCAGTGACAGGGGACGATCCCTTGGTGACAGGGGACAATGCCTTGGTGGCAGGGGACGATCCCTCAGTGACAGGGGACGATCCCTTGGTGGCAGGGGACGATCCCTCAGTGGCAGGGGACGATCCCTCGGTGGCAGGAAACGATCCCTTGGTGACAGGGGACGATCCCTTGGTGGCAGGGGACAATGCCTTGGTGGCAGGGGACGATCCCTCGGTGACAGGGGACAATCCCTTGGTGGCAGGGGACGATCCCTCAGTGACAGGGGACGATCCCTCAGTCACAGGGGACGATCCCTCACTCACAGGGGACGATCCCTCAGTGGCAGGGGACGATCCCTCAGTCACAGGGGACGATCCCTCAGTGACAGGGAATGATCCCTCACTCACAGGGGACAATCCCTCGCTCACAGGGGATGATCCCTCGGTGGCAGGGGACGATCCCTCAGTCACAGGGGACGATCCCTCACTCACAAGGGACAATCCCCCAGTGGCAGGGGACGATCCCTTGGTGACAGGGGACGATCCCTCACTCACAAGGGACGATCCCTCACTCACAGAAGACGATCCCTCAGTGACAGGGGACGATCCCTCGCTCACAGGGGACGATCCCTCAATCACAGGGGACGATCCCTCACTCACAGGGGACGATCCCTCACTCACAGGGGACACCAAGCCATGCAGCCCCTCCACACCCAGCCCTTGTTCCCCTCAGCTCAAGGACGAGGGGGTCACACAAAGTGACCTTCAAAGCACTGCTCACAAGGTAATTTGGGCTCAAATTTAAAGAAAATCAGAGCTGCTGGGACAAAAGCCACGAGGTTTTTGCCCGTGGAACTCCAGGCACAGACTGAGCTCCATCTTTCCCAGCTCCGCTCCGTAACTAAACCTTAAATAAACCCCAAATAAAATTTCTCGACAGTTCGGCCAAAATCTGCCTGATCTGGGCTTTTTTCCTCCCCACAGCTTCCGATCCCTCTGCTCTGCTCCAGCCTCGCCATAAACCCTTTTTTTTCCAAGGAGCTTTTACAAATCCCGGTGACCCCGAAAGGCTCCCGAACAAAGGGAAAGCGAGAGAGGGAGAATCAGCAGCGCTGGTTCCACATCGCCCCAGAAAGCACCAGCGCTGGAAGGGAAGGGACACCCACATTTTCCCATGGTTTCGTCTCAAAATCCCGTTTTTTTATAGGATCCCACTGCCTGCAGTGGGACATCAGTGGGATGGGGGGAACCGAGGGAAATAAACCCGTGTTTTGTGCGGAGCGGCGGGGTTGGGATGAATATTTAGCAGGCGGGCGGCGTTGGAAATCCTGAACACCAGAGACAAGAGGGAAAAAAAATGAAAACGATGAAAATTCCCAATTCTGCTCCGGTTTGTGCTAAAGAAATGGCATTTTTAGGTCAGGCAGGGAAGAGCGAGAGGTGCAGAGCAGGGTCGTGTCTCTCCCAGCAGCCCCAGCCCAGCCTCACCAACGCCGGGTTTATTTTAATCTTTCATTTTCCTTCATTGCTGGATTTTTTTTTTTTTCCCCTAATTTTTTTTTTTTTTTCCCTGGCACTTTCGGTGCGTCGGGCGCGCGTTACAGCTCTATTTAACATCTTTATGTGGGCTCACAGCTCGGGAGCTCTCTCCTTCCCTGCGCAGAAATGCTCACAGACACAATATATCTTTCTCCACACATTTCCAAACGCCGAAACCCAGAGGCTGAGTCTGGCACTTGGGTTCTAAATCATGTCATTTTACACGGAGAGGGGAAGCAGAGGGGGGAGAGGAAGGGGGGGAAGAGTAGGGAAAAAAATGGAATGAGTTAAAGCCACAGCACTGGCTTTAATATTTAATCTCCTTCCATCAGCAGCTGACATCCAGCAGGGTTATTTCAGCTGCTATTTTGCGGGTGTCGGAATTAAAAAGAAGATGTTGGCTGTAAAGTCTTTGGGGCGAGGGACAGGAGCAGGGTGAACGCGCCGCCAGCCGGCCCTCGGGGTTTTCCAGCGGGGAAAAAGGCCGGAACTGCCTCCTGCAGCCCTAAATTCGGCATTTTCCCCTCGCCACTGCGGGGTCCCTGCGGAGCCCGCGGCGCTCGGGCTGGATGAAGCCGAGGGGGTCGCGGCTCCTCGGAGCAGAGGGCGGGGGTGCCCATCTCAAAGGTGCCCATCTCAAAGCCTCATTTCGCGGCACTCGATGTTCCCCCGCTGCCCCTTTGTGCCCCCCAGGCGGGCAGGAGGGGATTTATCAGCAGTTTAACAAGCACCACATGGGGGACAAGGGGATGATTGCTGGGGGTTTGTGCTGATTTTTGGAGAATCTGTGTTTGGTGCAGAGTGGGGGGGTCAGGCGAGCGCTGGAGCTGCCGCAGGATGGGGGATCCTGGAGCAGGAGCTCTCCCGGCAGCTCCAGCTGGTTTTTAACCTCGCCGATGCTGCTCGGAGCCCATCTCGGAGCCTCTGCCCTGGCCAGAGCTCCCTGTGGAGCAGCCTGGCTGGAGCTGCAGCAGCGCAGACGTTCCCTGCCGGACAGCCGGGAGGGCTGGAAGGGCGAGGAGCCAACGCTGCCTCCCCCACGCTGCTCCTCACGGGGCNGTGCACGCTTGAGCTCAGCTCAAAGTCACCGGCTTTAAAAGCAGCCACCCCCTGGGGCCGGGTTTTGCTTCCAAAATCCATCCCTGCCGCTCCCCACAGGCTGGGCTGAGGGGCTGGGGATGTCCTGGGGTCTGCCTGGCTCTGCTGGCCCAGCCTGGGTGAGGGGCAGGGCACCCATGGGGCCGGCAGGGGAGCAAGGCCACGGCCCTGGGGGGGGTTGGACCTCATGGCCCCATCCCAGCCTGTCCCCTCTGCTCCCAGCCCGCTGCCCACGGCCCGTCCCTTGGACTCCATGGATTCCCAGGCTGCACAGACAGCCCCTGCCCTTTTCCAGGCTGCACAGACACCCCCTGCCCCTTTCCAGGCTGCACAGACACCCCCTGCCCTTTTCCAGGCTGCACAGACACCCCCTGCCCCTTCCCAGGCTGCACAGACACCCCCTGCCCCTTTCCTGCTCCTTCCCAGGCTGCACAGACACCCCCTGCTCCTTTCCTGCTCCTTCCCAGGCTCCACAGACACCCCCTGCTCCTTTCCTGCCCCTTTCCAGGCTCCACAGACACCCCCTGCTCCTTTCCTGCCCCTTTCCAGGCTCCACAGACACCCCCTGCCCCTTTCCTGCCCCTTTCCAGGCTCCACAGACACCCCCTGCCCCTTTCCAGGTTCCACAGACACCCCCTGCCCCTTTCCTGCTCCTTTCCTGCCCCTTTCCAGGCTCCACAGACACCCCCTGCTCGCTCTGCACAAGCACGGGGTAGCTCAGGCAGGGTCGGGGTGCCCCGGGGACCCCAGGGTGGCTGTCCCAGGGTGAGTGATGGGACCTCCGGTGCTGGCTCCATCTCCCCCATCTCCCAGCTGAGCAATGCCGGGATAATTCCCTCCCTGACTGCGCGGATTAATTCGCTAATGTGCCTAAAGTGCCCCGATTCGGGAGTGATTCATGGCTGGAAAGGCCGGGGGGAACATCACAATTATCCGAGGCCCATTTCCATGGGAAGGGAGGTGTCGGGATGAGGAGGGAACGCCGCAAAGACTTGTTGGTTTGGGAGAATTCAACAACGCACCGACAGATTGTCTCGTTTCCACACTCACGGGAGATAAAAGAGGCACAGATTTGGGGGCCGTCTCCCCCCCGGAGGGTCCCCGGTGGTGCCCAGCAGCTTCCAGAGGAGCTCGGAGCCTGCTTGGGAAGCTCGTGGTTGCTTTCCACGCAGCAGCCGAGGTCACCGAGCGCTTCTGGAAGGTGCCGGCGGCAGCTGGAGCAGGGACGGGAAGCGGCTCCCGACCCCCGGTGCTGACGGAGGCTGAAGGACGAGGGGGGAAGGTTTAGAAGGATCAGCTCAGGAAGGAAAAGCACACCAGGAATCGTGCTTGGAGAGCTCAGGCTCCACAGCGGGGTCATTTTCCACAATCCAGGGAAAAGCTGCAGGAGAGGAAAAGCTGGGAGAGGTCACCCCCCGGCAGCTCTGCTGGCTCCTGCTCCACACCGGGATGCACAATCCCGAGCAGCCCGTGCCTTCCCCGAGCCACGGGCCGCAGGAAGAGCCCATTCCCGCCGGCTCCGGGAAACCGGGAAGGCTCCAGGCAGCTCCAGGGAGGGAGCCCTGGGTGCATTTTGTGCCATTTCCCCCCCTGCAGCTGCCCCCAGCTAAAACTGCAGCGAGATTTGAACCCCGAAATGTTCTTTTGGCTCTGGCGACTCCAGGGACCCCGTGGCTCTGCCTTTCTCTTTAAGTCCTGCTCCCTCCTGCCCCATAATTGATTCCTGCTCCTTCCTTGTGTTAAAAAAAAAAGGAGGAATAAGAATAATAATCAGAAACTCCGGGCAGTCCTGGGTGAGGAATCCCCGGCCCAGCAGCCCCACAGAATATTGTGCAAAGCACCAAAACTGGGATTTTTTTCTTTTCCCTTTTTTCCTGTTTGCTCAGTTTTTGTTTGGGTTTTTTGTGTGTTTTTTGGTTTGGTTTGGTTTGGTTTGGTTTTTTGGGGTTTTTTTTTTGGGTTGGTTTTTTTTTTTTTTTGGTTGGATACTCCCCAAACTTCCCTGCAATTCACACAAAGAATTAAGCGGGTTCTGGATCCCACCCCATTCCACCAATCCTCCTTGGCCAGAAGGGCAGAGCATTTAACTGGGAGTAGGTAAATAGTTTAATTTACATTTCTATGGCTTCGCTTATCCCAAAGGGCTTCTGAGGCAGGCGCCCCTCCTGGAATGCAGGTGTTTGGGCAGGGGGGGCAGGAACCATCTGGCTCAGTACGTGAGGAGCCAAGGACGTCCGGGGCAAAATCCTCCAGAAACTCCGGATTCCACGTCCCTTTTTTTATTTTCCCCTTGGATTTCAGTCAGATCTCCCAGGTGGGAGCAGACACGAACAGCACGGAGCCGGGACAGNTGGGAGAGCTCACAGCCCAGTCCTGGGCACTGGGAGAGCTCACAGCCCAGTCCTGGGCACTGCAGGGCACCAGGAGAGCTCACAGCCCAGTGCTGGGCACTGCAGGGCACCAGGAGAGCTCACAGCCCAGTCCTGGGCACTGCTGGGCACTGGGAGAGCTCACAGCCCAGTCCTGGGCACTGCTGGGCACCGGCAGAGCTCACAGCCCAGTGCTGGGCACTGCAGGGCACCAGGAGAGCTCACAGCCCAGTCCTGGGCACTGCTGGGCACTGGGACAGCTCACAGCCCAGTCCTGGGCACTGCAGGGCACCAGGAGAGCTCACAGCCCAGTGCTGGGCACTGGGAGAGCTCACAGCCCAGTCCTGGGCACTGCAGGGCACCAGGAGAGCTCACAGCCCAGTCCTGGGCACTGCAGGGCACTGGGAGAGCTCTCAGCCCAGTCCTGGGCACTGCAGGGCACTGGGAGAGCTCACAGCCCAGTCCTGGGCATTGCAGGGCACTGGGAGAGCTCACAGCCCAGTCCTGGGCACTGCAGGGCACTGGGAGAGCTCACAGCCCAGTCCTGGGCACTGGGAGAGCTCACAGCCCAGTCCTGGGCACTGCTGGGCACTGGGAGAGCTCACAGCCCAGTGCTGGGCACTGCTGTGAGCTGGGAGAGCTCACAGCCCAGTCCTGGGCACCGGGAGAGCTCACAGCCCAGTCCTGGGCACTGGGAGAGCTCACAGCCCAGTCCTGGGCACTGCAGGGAGCTGGGAAGGGCCCATTCCCAAATCCCCAGCACTCCAGGACACCGGGAAGGGCCCACACCAAGTCCCGGGCGCTCCATGGCACCGGGAACCCCTTCCGTGGGGACTCTGCCGGTGCGAGGGCGGCAGCAGCAGCAGCGGGAACAGGCGGGAGCCTCACAACAAAAGGGAAGGGAAAAGGGAATTCGGGCAGAGCCGTCACGGGATCAGCGGCTCCTTCCATTCAAGCCTGGCCTGGATCACTCAGAGCGCTCCTTTGGGTGCTTATTCTGACAAATGAGGGGTTTTGGAGACCGAACCGCTCACCCTCGTCAGGAGCCAACGCTGAAGGGCTTTGAGCAGCCGGCGCTGACGCTTTGAATTCCCGACGATTATTCCGGTGACCATAAAACCCCTCCTGGCCACCCCAGCCCCCGCCACGCCCCCACCTCCCGCCTCAAACCGAAGCCACGCACACATTCCCCGTTTATAAATATCCCGGAGGGAAGCGGCCAAACCCCTCTGCCGGTGCCCCAGGAGCGATCCCAGCCCGTCCCCGCCCGAGGGTTTCGTTTGGCAGCGCTGAGATGCGCCCGCAGCTCGTCGTGCGCTGCCGCAGAGCTCCCCCAGCCCAGCCCAGCCCTGCTCGCACAATTCTTTATTGTCTGCATCTTTATTCCCAGGGGGAATTTTAGGACTTTAATGTTTTTATTGTTTTAATCCGGCATATATAAAAAAAAAAAAAAATCACTTGAGCACGACAGCTGGGCCGAGCGCTCGGAAACCGCGGTGCTTAAGCAGGTGTTAAACACGCGCTGCTGCTCCGAGATTTAGGGAGGTTTGAGAGGGGCCCGAGCCGAGCTCAGCCTCTCCTGCCCCGCGTTTCGCTTTTCTGCCGCTCACCGCGAACGCGCTTCGGCCAAAATTCAACCCGAACCCGGGCGGGGCTGACCCCGCTCGCTGCTTTCGGGATGCGCGGGGACCTTTGAGCTGGGCCCGGGGTCTGGTCTTTAACNTCCCCTAAAACCAAACAAGGAGCCACCCCCTGGGAGGGCACGGCCGAGCTCCTTCTGAGGGGATTTTTGCAGCCCTGATCATGTTCCCAAAAAAAAAAAAGAGAAACCCTCCCTATTCATTCCCTGCTGCTGTGGAAAGTGGAGACCATCCCATTAACTGCAAACAGCGAGGCTCAGCAGAAAAATACAAACCCCAAATAAATCAGAAATTCAAATTGTTAGAAAGCTGGCGGGATCTGAGGAGCTCCAAACCCGGCTCGAGGGGCACAAGGATGAATAATAAACCCTGAGTAAAGCCCTGAGTAACAGCCAGGAACGCAGGGGTTGGGATGCTCCCCTGGGATGCTCCTCCTGCAGCCAGGGCAGGGAATGCTCCTCCTGCCACCCTCGGGACGTGCCCAGGAGCACCCACCCACACCGACCCACGCTCACACCCCCCGTGCTGGCACCCGGCCCCTCTCCCCAGATTATTTAGGGCTGCAGAGTCGGCCCTGGCAGAGCAGAGCTCAACAGCCCAGCAGCCCTGGAAACAGCGGCGCCTTCCCCGGACCCTGAGCCAGCCTGAGGGCACCCTGAGGGCACCCTGAGGGCAGGGACACCCTGAGGGCACCCTGAGGGCAGGGAGACCCTGAGAGCAGTGACCTCATGAGGGCAGGGACACCCTGAGGGCAGGGACAGCCTGAGGGCACCCTGAGGGCACCCTGAGGGCACCCTGAGGGCAGGGACAGCCTGAGAGTAGGGACACCCTGAGGGCAGTGACAGCCCAAGGGCAGGGACACCCTGAGGGCAGGGACACCCTGAGGGCAGGGACAGCCTGAGGGCACCCTGAGGGCAGTGACAGCCCAAGGGCAGGAACACCCTGAGGGCAGGGACAGCCTGAGAGTAGGGACACCCTGAGGGCACCCTGAGGGCAGTGACACCCTGAGGGCAGTGACAGCCTGAGGGCAGTGACACCCTGAGGGCAGTGACACCCTGAAGGCAGTGACACCCTGAAGGCAGGGACACCCTGAGGGCAGTGACAGCCCAAGGGCAGGGACACCCTGAGGGCAGGGACACCCTGAGGGCAGTGACACCCTGAGGGCAGTGACAGCCCAAGGGCAGTGACAGCCCAAGGGCAGGGCCACCCTGAGGGCAGGGACACCCTGAGGGCAGGGACACCCTGAGGGCACCCTGAGGGCAGTGACACCCTGAGGGCAGGGACACCCTGAGGGCAGGGACACCCTGAAGGCAGGGCCACCCTGCCCTGGCTGGAGGCCAGCACGGGGTCAGGACGGAGCTGTGCATCCCTCAGGAAGGAAACAGGGAGAAGGAAGCCCAGCGAGGGCTCTGCAGCAGAAAAGCCTTTCCTGCAAGGACACTGCAGCACGGAGCTTCCCGGCTCATCCCGGCCGTTCCCGGCACATCCCGGCTCATCCTGGCCGTTCCCGGCTCATCTGGGCTCATTCCCGGCTCATCCCGGCTCATCCCGGCTCGTTCCCAGCACATCCCGGCTCATCCCTACCGTTCCCGGCTCATCCCGGCTCATTCCCGGCTCATCCCGGCCCGTTCCCAGCTCATCCCGGCCCGTTCCCAGCTCATCCCGGCTCATTCCCGGCTCATCCCGGCCGTTCCCAGCTCATCCCGGCTCATTCCCAGCTCATCCCGGCTCGTTCCCGGCTCATCCCTGCCTGTTCCCAGCTCATCCCGGCTCGTTCCCGGCTCATCCGGGTTCGTTCCCAGCTCATCCCGGCTCATTCCCAGCTCATCCGGGCCCGTTCCCAGCTCATCCCGGCTCATTCCCGGCCCGTTCCCAGCTCATCCCGGCTCATCCCGGTGTCCTGAGAGCCCGGAAGGCTGAGGCAGGGAACACCAGGGCGCTGACCCCACGGCTCCTCATGGCCGCTGGTCAGCCCAGAGGGACCAGACCCCTTTTCCTGCACGGAAAGAGCGCTGAAATCCGGGGCTGGAGCCTCCTGGAGCCGCAGGATCCGCGGGAAGCAGCGGCTCCTGCGGCACCCGGGCTCCTGGTGGGAATTTGGAAAGCTGTTGGGCCCCGTCTCCGTGTGACAGACGAGGGTCTGTGGCCCACACGTGCTCCCAGCGCAGAGCAGCGTTCCAAGAACTGCCAAGGAACCCCAGCCAGAGGAATGATAAAGATTTTAACTTACAGGAAATGCTGCTATTAAATAATATTTAAGTCTTAATTATATTTTAAACCAGCCATTTTAGAAAAAAAGAAGTTCTATTATGGTGCTTTTGTAGTTAAAGGTCTGTCAACATTTCCATTTTAAACCTTCATTTCTAGGGGGTTTATAATTTGGCCATAAAAATTCATTCTAGGCTGGAACTTGGCAAACAGGGGCTCAGCCTAGGAGCAATATTTTTTATTATCCAATTTGGTTTAAATTGGTTTGGCCGTTTTTAAGTTATAGGAGTGTAAAAAATAAACGTTTACTGGTTTCAGATGCCTTCTCAAGCTTATTATTATTCAAAATTAGCCTTCCCCCTCCCCACCTCCAAAAATACCTTGGGCGAGAGGTGGGAGAGATCATTGGGCTCTGCTGACAGTCCAGGAGTTACGGCTCAAATTAATTCCCTCCTTTTCCTGCCAACAACTGAAGAGTTCCTGGAGCCAGCCCCGCTCCCGTGCGGAGCCATTCCGGCCCTGCAAGGCCGGGAGCTCGGTGCAGCATCTGCCACTCGGTGCAGGTCCTGCAGCTGCCCGGGCCTTGGGCTGCCATCAATAATTAACTCCAAACCCTGCATTCCTGGGAAATCACGGGAGACCTGGACACCAGACAGGCCTCGGCACGGTTTTCCATCAGCTCCCAATAAAAAGCTGCAGCTGGGAAGGAGCTGGGCAGTGAGGAATTCCTGAGCTCCAGGTTTTCCCTGGGTTTCAACACCGGAGGTTTATGGATCCGCCTCCAGACCCACCTGGGTGCTGTAGGGACACGGCTGCGACGTGTCCCCGCATGCCAAGGACGTGTCCCCGCATGCCAAGGACGTGTCCCCGCATGCCAAGGACGTGTCCCCGCATGCCAAGCGTGGCTGAGGGGGAGCTGTGGCCCAGCACAGAAAAAAGGAGGATTTTATCCCCGCTCCAGCGTTAAATTCCACGGGTTTTGTGTTCAGCTGGCGCAGGGAGGGGCAGCAGCACGGCTGGGGAGGGACTTAGGGGTTTGTGGAGGGAGGTCTGGCACTGCCTGGGGCATTTGCCAGGGCTGCAGGTGGGAGGGGAGCTGCTCTGGGACACCCAGGCCTGGGCTTGGGTCCCTGGGGACACAGAGCACCCAACTCTGGGCTTGGGACACGGAGCACCCAGCCCTTGGCTTGGGTCCCTGAGGACACAGAGCACCCAGCCCTGGGCTTGGGATACAGAGCACCCAACTCTGGGCTTGGGTCCCTGGGGACAGGGAGCACCCAGTCCTGGGCTTGGGACACGCAGCACCCAGCCTGTGGTGGCACGGTGTCCAGGACAGCTGGGGGTCTGCAGCTGGGACCAGCTGGTCCGGGGGTCCCGGAGCCAAGAGCACCGTGGTGTCCTCCCTCGTGGGTGCTCTGATCTGCTCCCAGGGCCAGGTTTGTCCCTGGCACTGGGGGAACTGGGCCCGTGCTGGCAGTGGGATGAAGCTGGACCAGGTCCTGGCACAGCTCAGGGGCCACAGCTGGGAATCCCAAACTGGAAATTCCAGGCTGGAAACCCTGGAGCAGCCAAGGCCACGGGGATGTGGTGCCACCCCACAGCTGGAGCAGTGACAGAGTGAACTGCCCACTGTTTGGGAAGGGGAAAGGCCAGCTTTCCCCCCTCTCCACACCCTATAAAGGGAATAATCCATATTGGTTTGGATTATATTAGCCCCAAAGCCCAGCTCAGCCAATGGCAGGAGCGTTTGGGGCCTCATCCATTACTGGGCAATGGAGATTTAAGGGATAATGGTGGTGGCAGCAGTGTACACACAGCAATAAACTGCTTTTGAGGTTGGTTAAACGCCAAGTGATGCTGAGGCCTCGACGCCATAAACATTATTTCTATTATATGACAAGATAAGAGGATACAATAAACCTGTGAGAAGGGGAAAAAAAAAATCATTTTCTGGCCCGGTGCAAAGTTCTGGGCTCGGCATTTCCTCAAGGCAGCACCTCTGGGCGAGGGTCTGGGGGGATAAACTGGCAAATGAAGGGGCTTTAAACAGCAAACGATTGTCTGAGGAAATGGCCTGGATAACTGGAGCTCTGGAATTAGGGCCGGAGGGATGATTTGTGTGCCTTGTAAAAGGGAAATGCTGTGCAGGGAGGGAGGGGAGGGCTGGGCAAGTGGTGCTCCCTGTTAAATATATCCAATATTCCGCTCCTACTGTTAGTTTGGGCAGCAGGAGCAGCCACACGGGTTCATTAATGAGGATATTCCTCCATGAGGGTGCTTTGGAGAGCCTGGAGCACCCCAAAGCCCTCAGGGCTGCTGGGTCCCCAAGAGGGTTTGAGGCCATTTTCCAAGGGGGGAGATGGAGCCAGTGGAGAAACTTCCCTGTGGCTCCTGAGGCAGCAGCTGGAGCCCCCCTGGCTCTAGAGCTGTGCTCTGGGTGCCTTAATGAGCCAGCTGAAGGTTTAATTCCCTAATTAACGAGGAGGAGCTGTCCCACTGCACAGAGCTTGGGAACAGCTCTCGATTCCAATGACAAAGCCCAAATTCCCTCAAATTCCCCTGAACCTGAAGGCTTAATTCCCTAATTAAGGTGGTGGGGCTGTCCTGGTGCCCAAACTCAGGAAACACTCCCAGCCCCTGCCCTCGCTGCCCCTCAGCACCGCAGCTCTGGAGGGCGGGCACACGCCAGCCCGCCTCGATTTCAGCGCAGGGAATCCTCACTCCAGGCATCCCCCTGCCCCTTCCTGGGGCATTCCAGCTCCAGGGCCTGCTCCAGCTCCCTCCTGCCCTTGCAGGGGCAGGGACAGCTCCACTCCCTCCCCTCAGAGGGCTGCAAAAGGGGAACTTCACCACCTGTCCTTGCGGGGAAGGCGCCGGACACGCGACCTTGGGCACGGAGCCTTTTTCCACGGCACGTTCCGAGGCAGCTGCGCCAGCCCAGCCCGGCTGCTGGGAAGTGATAGCTGGGAGAATCCCAAAATAACCCCCCCTGCAGCCCTGGCAACCCCAAACATGTTTACAGTCCGCTGCACCCCCGGCCATGCGGGGCTCACGCACGCAGATCTGCTCGGCTATTCTGGGCACCCTCTTCCCCCTCCTTGCTGCCCTCGGCAGCTTTCCCTGCACAGAAACAGGGAAAAAAGGGAGGAAAAAGGGTTTAAGGCGTCAGAGATGGGGCTGGTGTCGGATCCAGAGGGAAGGAAGCAGCTGCTGCAGCAAAGGATTAAATGGGAAGGAAAATAATTTGATTTTATACTTGACACTGAAGGGGGAATTGGTGCTGGTTTTACTGAGTTCCATTTGGTTCTGCCAGTCCTTCCCCTCCTCCCAGCCCAGTGAGCGTTGGAGGAGGCTGATCCCAAATTCCAGGGAGCAAAAAAGGGACTGGGCATCTTATCCCAGCCAAAGGGACACCCAGGGACCCATCCCAGTTTGCTCAGGTGGCACCAAAACCAGAGGGAACCCCCAGGAAGCTCAGCCCAGCCAGGATCGGCTTAGGATGGGGTCTAAGGGGTGAGCAGGGCTTGGCAAGGCTTGGCAAGGGTGGGGCTCAGGGGCAGCACAGGGCACAAAGCCCCCCAGGAGGACACTGGGGTTTCCAGTGGGAGCTCTGTGGGTTCTTAAGGGATGATTTGATCCAGGAAACACCTGGAATTCCACAGGGAGCATCCCCTGCCCTACAAACAAACAGAAACTCCATCCCCAGCCTGGAAATCAGACCCCACTTTTCCCCCAACCAGCAAAACCCATGAAGCACCCTCAGAACCACCTCAGCCAGGGCCGTGGTGGATTCTCCACCCCTGCAAGAGCTTCCCATGGAGAGGGGCTGGATCATCCCATCCCATCCCTGCTCCATCCTGAAGGACGTTCTGGGAAAAGCGTGCACGAGGTCAGGCTGGATCCCCATGAATCATCCCCCTCAGAATTACCAGGATTCCAGCATTTCCATATTAACATGAAGAATTGTCAGAATTACCCATAAGCAGCAGGCTGGAACAGCCAGAGGAGGAAGCAGCCACCTTTAGATGTCATTTGTGGGAGATTGTGGGAGATTAAATTTAAATACATTGTTGTTTGCCTTAATTGCTTGTTTGAAGCCGGTTTTAGGGCCGTGTGATTGAAGGGCTCACACCATTAAGTGCTCAAACACAGCTAATACATTTTATAAATGGCCTGCACAATTTCACAGGCAAAGAAGTTTCAGATAAAAAGCAGCCTCCAAAAAAAAAAAAAAAAGAAAAAAAGGCAAAAGGAGGAAGTTCACCTGCAAGGCATGAGGGAAGGATCTGGGTGAGGCTCCTGCCAGAACAACCAGAAAGCTGGGAAACCCTAAATATGTGGTTTTGAAGTCCCCAGGAATTCCCAGATGAGGGTTTTGACCCATTTTTGTGCTGTGAAAAGAAACAGCAGCACGGATCCCTCATAGGGTGCTCCCTGGGGATGCAGAACTCTCTTTAATTTCAGTTAAAGCTCCACAGGAGGCATGAAGGAATTAAACAAACTGAAGAACTGGACACACAGGAGCCTTGGGATTGATTATCGTCCCCAGACCCATCCCAAACCAATCCCAGTTTTGCAGCCAGGAAAGCAGGGTGAGCACATCACTCAATACCTGACTCAGCACCACAATTCCCCCCCCAAAGAAGGCATTTTGAGGTCCCAGTGCTTCAGAACAGGTATTTGGGAACAACCCCAAATCCTGCTGGGCTCTGCACGGGGCTGCACTTCCAGGGCAGCCCCAGCTTCCAGCAGATCCCATTAAATCAGCAGGAATTCCCTGATCCCCCAGTTCCTCCCAGTACCAAGGGCCAGAAAGCCCCTGAGCTCAGCTTTGGGACAGCACCGTTTTCCCTGGAAATGAAAGGAAAATGGGATGGGATGGGATGGCAGGAGGATGTGCCTCCTTCTCCTCCCTCATCCCAGGAACTGCACGGTGGCTCCAGGGAGCAGAGTCACAATGGGTTTGGAAAAACCCCATCCCAAAATAGCATTTTGGGGACCATTTCCCACAGCCCATCACCTGTCACATTCCCAGCTGCTCCCAAGGAGCAGCTCCGGAGCCTCCTTGCCCTGGGGGGGGGGTTTGGATCCATCCTTTGGGATCAGAATTGGCAGAGCAGGCCCGGAGGGGACTCACAACAATCAGCCCCAAACCAGCAGGGTTTGCTGAGAGCTGAGAGCTCACAACCAGGATTTACACCCTGCAGATCCTGGGATGTGCCTGCCTGCTGAGATCCCATGGAATGGCAGCTTGGAGTGCTCTGGCTCTGGGGCAGAAGAGCCCAAATCCCGTGGGGTCCTACCTGTCCGCAGCCCGGGGCACCACACACGAAGGGCCTGTCGTCACCCATCCTTCACAGCAGCCTGGAGGGCAGAGAAAGGGAGACAAATTGTTAAGTGAGCCCAAAAATCCCCACCAGCAGCAGCAGGAGCTGCCCCTCTGCTGGGATGTCCTTTATCAGCCCTGGGATAGGAATTATTCCAGCCTGGGTTTATGATTTGGGAGGGACTGGGGGGGGTTTTACAGCTGGAAGGGAACCTGGAAAGGTGTGGGAGCTTCCCTGGGCTCCCAGCATGGCCCAGAGGGTCACAGGAGCTTCTCAGCTCGGGGTCACCTCCTGCAAGGTGGGCACAACGCTCAGCCCCTGAGGAGGAACGGCAGCAAAATCCCCCCAGCACGGCCTGATCCGCCCTCCTGGGGTATTTACAGGATCAGGGATCCTCCTGGGATCCACGAGGATCCCCGAGGAGCCAGGACAAGCTCAAGGATCCCAGGACAAGCTCGAGGATCCCAGGACAAGCTCGAGGATCCCAGGACAAGCTCGAGGATCCCCTGCACACAAACAAATCAGCAGAGACAGTGGCAATCCGCAGGAAAACAAAGTGCAAGCGAGCCGCCGTCAAATAAATCCACGGCCTCTCTCTGCACCGGTTATATTTTCAATGGGAGAGAACTAAAATTTGTCATTTAATTAATTAAGGGATTATAGGAGTGGTGCTCCGTTTTACAAGGCAATAATCGGGCTCCCCAGTGGGTAAACTACAAGGCTGATGGCAGGGGCAGTTTATCACAGATTACAGCCAAGGATAACAAAACACTCACTGCTATTATGCTACAAGTGAAGCCGTTCTTATTAATAAAAAATAAGAGTAAATAAAGCAAACCCTCCCTCTCCGATCTCCAATTCAAGAAATAACGGCTCCCTCCACCCACTGATACTTTTACAGCAGGATTTTAAGAAGCTGTAATAAAGCAAATGCTCCCTGGTCGGGGGGTTGCTGTGGGAACACGCTCAGGGCTGCTCTGGGGGGCTTCCAGCACCTCCTGCTCCCGGCTGGGAGATGCTGGAATGCCAGGAAGGGACCTGGAGCCTGGGGGGAGAAGGGTTCTGCACTGGCAGCCCCGAGGGTGGGGTGGGAGGGGTGGTATTTTTAGGAGCTGTGTGAGAAAGAGCTCTGAGAACGCGGCTGGGGGAGCAGCAGGAGCGGCCCCTCCTGCTGCCAGGGAAAAGGGATCAATGAGCTGCTTAGAATGAGAAAAAACTGGTTATTTTCCTTCTGCAGGAGGTGAATTCCCTCCCCTCAGCCACAGCAGCGAGACCTGAAGGGTGATGAGAGAGGAGCTGTGATCCCACAGACACAGAGACATCCCCAGTGCTGGGCTGGGTTTGGGGCTGGATTTATGGAGCCAAATCCCGGGGTCTGTGCAAACAGGAATGGGGATAAACATCCCTGTGGCCAGCAGGAATTGGGACAAATGTCCCTGTCACCAGCAGGAATGGGGACAAATGTCCCTGTCAACAGTGGCATGGGCTGGCAGCCGAACCCCTGCCCGGCCCAGGGGTAACAAAGGCACCCAAACATCAGGAAGGGCCCCAGAAAAGCCCCAAAAGTGACAAAGGGCAAAGACCTGTCCTCACCACCAGCACGAGAACTCCGTGCTCTCCCTGCCTCTTATTTACACTTGTGCCAAAGGAGGAATTCAAGCAGCAGGAAAACCACCCTGCACCCCGTGGCACCTCGGCTGCCTCCCAGAGCAGGACAAAAAGCAGAACTGGCACAAAACCCAGGGGGAAAAGCTCGGTTTCCTCGAGCTGGAGCACCAGGAGGATCCTCTCATCCCTTACAGCGAGGTTTGGCTGCTGTTGGCTGCGGAGTACGAGTGGTGCGTCCACACGGGCACTCAGATTTATGTCACATTTAGCCAGGATAAATTGTGTCCATAAATTCTGTCCTTAAGAAGAGGCCGAGTGAGGAGCTGATTGGATGCAGGGAGACGTTCCTGGCCCTCTTCCGGCAGCCCTGGGATGATATTTCACTGTTTTGATGAGTTTTTAGCACGTTGGACACGGCCGGGAAGGAGGAAATGCATGGACAGATTGGTCACACGGCCCTGGTTGGGGGAGCTGAGGGGAATTTTCACCCAAAGCAGGCCTGGATGGGGATTCTTCCCTCTCCTGACCCACACAAATCACCTGGGGCTGGCTGGAGATGCCCCAGAGCGTGTGCCAGCCCCCTCAGAGCCCCTCTCCTGCAGCGCCTTCCCCAGAACAGAGCAGGAGCTGTGTGTGCCGTGGTTCCAGACGCCCAAGGGACCTCCTGATCCCCTCCACATCTCCTTCCCACCTTCAGCTGCAGCAGCTCTAACTCCTCCCCAAAGCAGCAGCTTCTCTGAAATCAAAATCTGAGTTTTACCCACCTAAAAGGGCTCTTGGGGCAGGAGCTGGAATGGGGGAGAGGCTGCCCAGGATCCAAGGAAAACCAGAACCTCCCCTCTCCCTCCGAGGCCCTCCCCTGCTGCCCACCAGAGCCTCTGTTTACCCTGAGCTGCTTTTCCCACCTCAGTAACCCAAATTCCCACTCCTTCCCAAGCTCAATCCTGCTGGCCCAGCTTTGTCCCCACAAAGCCCGAGTGGTGCCCAAGATCCTGGGCCAGACATTCCAGAGGGGAGTCCCTGGGGAGGAACGAGCCCCGTGACAACGCACCCCAGAGCAGCCTTCCCCACTGGCACCTCCTGGGAGGCAGCTGAAAGAAACTCCCCTGGGCCAGTCTGGGAAGAAGGGGCAGGAGAAGCAGGATGATGTCCCCAAAGCCCCTTTTTGGCACTTGGGGAGCTTTTTGTCCAAGGTGCTCCCCACATCCCTGACCTGAGCCTTGCAGAGGTGCAGCTGTGGGTGGTGACAGCCGGGTGACACGGCAAGGGTCACACTCAGCCCCTGGACTGGCTTCAGCTGTGTCACCACAGCCACTGCCACACCTTCAGCACAACCACCCCAGCCCTGGCCTGCCCTCACACGTTTTGGGATCGGGTTTTGTGTTGGTGAAGCTCCCACGGAGCTGTTTCAGCTGGATTAGAGCAGGAGCTGAGGTTGGAAACACCTCAAGCCAGGATTTGGGAATTTGAGTCTCTTCTGATGTGCCAAAGTCAGGAGCAACCAGGCCCTCGTCCCCTGGGGGCTTCCATGCTCCTGTGTCCAGCTGCCTGCTGCAAACCCCTTGGGCTCTACATCGCCTCAAATCCCCATGAAAAACAACAAAAAAATCACCTTTTCCTTAAAACTCAGCGTGAAGCTGGAAGAAACTCCCTGGTCCTTAACTCTGCTGAATGCTGGGGACAGAGCTGGGCTGAAAAATGCTCTAAAAATAAGGGTCTATTGTTGTCCTGGCACGTGACTCGCTGCTGCAGGAATGCTGGTGCCCAACTCTTGCATCTGGGCCTTGCAGGACAGGCAGGAATTCTCCAGATCCCAAAAAACACTCGGGAGGATGCAGACACTGTTCTGGGTTGGGTTTGCCAGCAGGGATCTCTCTCCTCCACCAGCACCACCACATTTCTGGGTTATACCCGTAAATCACAAGGATAAACTTTACATTAATGTGACCACAAAATTAAAGCTGAGGGCTGCACCAACCCTGAACCCAAACCAGCAGAGCTGCAAGAGCTGCTGCCTAAAAATAGGCTCAGACTGAGGAGGCACAAAAGCACTCTGCTGACAGAGCCCCTGGGCTGGCATCTGGGCAGGGCCGAGCAGGGAATGAGCTGCAAAATGAGTCAGGAGGAAGGAAATCGCTGGAGAGAGGGACACCAAGGGACAGGCTGTGCCCAGGAAAGGGGCAGAGAGGGGCAGGAGGGCAGGCAGCGACCATCGAGCCTCTTGGGCAGAGCTCCTGGAGCTGCTCAGGTGCCAGGCAAGGCTCCCGTGGCCACCTCACCCCTCAGAGCTGCAGCTTCCAAAGCCTGGATGGAGCAAAAGGGACAAGTGGGGACATTTCAGCATCGGTTTGACAACGTGTCCTGGCCCCACAGGAGTGGGGGACAGGTGAACAACTGCTGGGATTGGTGCCACAAGGGCCCTACAGGGGCTGCAGGGGAGTAAGGGGTAGTCAGTGGGTAACTCATGTAAGCACAGTTAACTATTAGGAGACAAAACTTAAGAAGCTGAATTTCCATCTTGTCAAGATAGAGGGGACAGGAGGAGACAGCAAATGTTAATTCAGACAGCAAATGTTGATTACAAAACCTTGGAAGTAGGATTCGCTCTGGTCTTGTTAAGATAGGAGGGACAAGGATCATCTCAGAAACCGCTGAATCGTTCCTCAAAGGACCCCGCATGCCCCAGGGAGAAAGGTGAAAAGGGCACTATGAGGAAGACTGCTGATCTTCATCACAGAGACCCCCGAGGAAGAGGAGAAGCCTTCCTCAGTGCGACCACCAGGACACACAACGCAGGCGTGACCCGTATGCTAATGATATTAATGGCTTACGGGGAATAATTTGTATAACCACACCTGTCTCAATGAATGTAATGAATATTCATGATTTAACCCCTAAGTACTGTATTGTAGAAGGTACCGGGGTGTGTGTTTGGAGGAGCATCCCCCACACACCCAGCACTGAATAAAGCAAATACCCCCTTCTCTGACTCTGTCTCTGAAGTGGCTCCTGGCCTGGCCTGGGGCCAATCACAGGAGAGGCACGAGGGGACACACGGTGGGTTCAGTGCCACATCCCCCAATGGTGGCAGGACAGGCACTGAGTGGATCCCCACAGCTTCACCCCGAGAGGAGCGGCTCAGACACAAACCCTGCACCCTCAGGCCTGCAGCAACAGGCCCAAGCAAAGGTGCAGCTGCAGGTGAGGTGCCAAGAGGCAGCACCAAACCCTGCCAGGCCATTAAACAGGGCAGAGAGTCCTGGGGCAGGGGGAGGACCCAGGGCTCTGTAGGAAAACTGCAGCACCTGGCTGACAGCGGGAGCAAAGGCAGAAATGAGGTTTTATCCACAGATTCCCCCCAAAAAAGCAAGCAGCCTTCATCCCAGCCCGGGTCCCACCACACCTCTGGCACGTGGAGTTTGTTCTCTCCTCCTCCATTGCTGCTTTCCTCACCACTTCAGTGCAAAAGGTAAAACCAAGGCAGGAGTTAAACTCTTGATGAGCCTGAGCTCCCTGGGATTAATTCCCAGAGCCTAACGAGCGGCCAGGCCATCCCAGCTCCATCTGGGGAACTCTGCTG
Source organism: Lanius collurio (assembly GCA_020086605.1). Lineage (NCBI taxonomy): Eukaryota > Metazoa > Chordata > Aves > Passeriformes > Laniidae > Lanius > Lanius collurio. The sequence continues at coordinate 5,366 of JACBWW010000456.1, read as the reverse complement.
AGCCCCGGGAGCCGCGCCAGGAGCAGCTCCACAAACCCCAGCCCAGCACAAACAAACCCATTCAAACACAAATGGTGCTCGAGGCACCGGCCCAGCCCCAGGACGGGCAGGGGGAGAGCAGAGAAAGCCACAATAAATGAGATTATTATGGATGGCTGCAGATCGGGGCTGGAGAACCCTCTGGCATCCAGGAGAACACACAAACCCTGGCAGGCTCTGCAGGAGGGGAGAGGAGGGGAGGCAGCCCTGGCTGCCATTTCCAGCCTGGGAGGAGGAAGCCCGAGGCGCTGCCCCCAGGCTCTCCAAAAGAGTCGAGGAAGGAAGCAGAGTGCTTTGAGGCCAGCCAGGAAAGGCTCCTTGTTGTTTTCTGAGTGCAGCCATGGCCAGCTCTGAGCTTCCTGAGCCTCAGGATGAACGTCCAGCACGCTCTGGATGGGTTGGGATCAGCAGGGTCACCCAGAGAATGCGTGGGGAGAGCCCTGTCCTTGCCAGCCCCTCCCTGTGCCAGCCTGGGAGCACTGAGGTCCATCCTCAAGTGAGGGAAAAACAAACAGGTCAAGCTCTTCCTTAAAAAACTCCAGGAAAAAAGCAGGAATGGGGGTCGAACCTGCATTGTAGAGCCTGTTTGGCACCTCACTCCCACTGCTGCTGCATCTCAGAGTGACTCTGGAGCCTGCAGCCACCATCTGGAGCCTGCAGCCACCGGGCACAGGCCCCTCCTGCCCCTCTGGTGCCCAGAGCTCTCCCTGCCTCTCCCAGCAGGGATCCACCCATGGAAATTGCGAAAGACTTTCAGTTTTGCAGGGAGAGCCCCCCCCCAGGCGGCTCTGAGGCCTAAACTCGGACTTTTAAGTTATTTTGGGGTGTGAGGGAAGGAGGGAGAGTGTTTGCTTTGTAACCAAAAGCTGNCAGCTCCTGTCAGAACCTCACATTCTGGCCCTAAAGCAGCTCCACAAAGTGACTCCCTAAAGCTCCTCCTCAGCTCCCCCAGGAGCAAATGGACTGCAGAGTCTGCCACGGGCTGTGGGAAAAGGGTCAAAGCTCCTGGCAGGGACAGAGGAGGCCCCAGAGCAGCCCTGGGACAGGGGGCCATTGGCACACAAAGCAGACCCCGGCCAGGGGACTCAACACGGCCCCAGCAGCCCCCACGTTCGGGGCCATCCATCTCGGGCTGTGCCGGAGATCTACGGCAGCACGGGGAAATAATTCAGCTTTAAGGAAGGAAGGCAAAGCCTCTGAGAGCCACTGCTCCTCACCCAGCCCGGGTAATTACGAGCCAGGCACGGCGAGCCTGGGAGAACGCAGTATTTTACCTCGGAAATGCCTGAGTGACCCAGAAACTGGAGTCCCATTTCCTGAAATTATTTCGCCACTTCAGAGCCCTTGTTTCAATGAAAGCTGCTGCAAACGAGGCCTAAGAGCCCCGAGCTGAGCTGGAACAGATTTTCCCTACAAATGTGTGGGGATGGTTTGAAGGGAAGAGCAAAGTCAGGGCTGCCCAGAGCGAGGAGAGGGAGAGCCTCAATGGAAATGAGCACTGACAGATAAAAACCCTGCCCATGAATTGAAATAACGGAGCCAGGGCAGTACAGAAAGGCCCCACACTGCTCTCCCCATAAAATAAAAATATTCCATCCCACCTGTTTTTATTCCATCCTGCCTGGGCACTTTTCTTTATTCAGTTTTTGGAGGCTCCCGCGCTTTTATGGCGGCGCTGTTTGATGCACGAGCCCTAAAAATCAGAGGGGAGCAAGAAATATTCCAAGCAGAAGGATTTCCAGAGAAATCCCAGGTGCTGCAGAGCTGTTCCAGTGGAGCTGTGTTTTGGGGGAGGGAGCACAGCCGTGATTTCCTAGGCAGGAGTTCACATAACTCAGGTGAAGCTTTATGGGATGAAGGATGAGCATCCTAAAGGGGTTCCTGCAGGGTTTGGGAACAGGGAGGTGCCAAAAAAAACCAGGAAAACAAAGCAAAGTGGGCTGGGAAGGTGAGAGACCTCCCCAGTGAGGGCGAGCATCCCTTGGGAATTCCTCACCACCTCACCAGCCAAGGTCCTGCTCATTAAACCACTGCCACATTGGGGATCTTCCCCACAAAAACCCCATTTGGTGCTGTCTGAGCCTGGATCTGGACACTCCAGGGAGCTCTGCCACGGAAAAACTCCAAAACCCAATGGAATTTGTGGATAACTTTCCCTGGCCCTGCTCCCACACTTTGCATCTGTCTCCCATGCTCTGCTGCAGCTCTGCCCTCACATTTTTAGGACCCTAAATTAATTAATTAATTAATTAGCCCCAGGAATCCTGGCACCCAGCTGTCGTCTTGGTGACAATCTGCCTCTGCTCCTCACCCAGCTCTGTTCTACCAACACCAGGACAAACAAAGGGAATGTTCCTACAGCTGGAAGAGCGGGATGGGCTCCCGAGCGTGACTGCCGACCCCATCACAACGGCACAGAAGAAAAGTCCACATAAATTAGATTAATTAGCAAAGCTCTCCCTCCTCACAGCAGACGTTCACCCTCACTCCCCAAACTTTCAGGGCTCTCCAGCACCAACTGGACCTCCAGAACCAATGGACTCTCAGGAATTACCACCGTTAATTGCTACAGACAATTAAAGCCCTGCTGCTGCCTCGGCACCAAGGCGGGGGCTGGGGCAGCCACCCAAAGCCAGGCCGGGCTCCAGGGCCCCTCTGGCTGTGGCCACAGAGCCCAGGCAGTGCGGTGGCCCAGGGGAAAAGCCCAGACCAGGACGGCGGGGCAGGGGCACAGGAACAGCCCCAGGGCAGGGGCACAGGAACAGCCCCAGGGCAGGGGCACGGGAACAGCCCCACACCAGGGCAGGGGCACGGGAACAGCCCCACACCGGGGCAGTGGCATGGGAACAGCCCCAGGGCAGGGGCACGGGAACAGCCCCACACCGGGGCAGGGGAACAGCCCCACACCGGGGCAGGGGCACGGGAACAGCCCACACCAGGGCAGGGGCACGGGAACAGCCCCACACCGGGGCAGTGGCACAGGAACAGCCCCACACCGGGGCAGGGGCACAGGAACAGCCCCACAGCAGGGCAGGCAGGGGCATGGGAGCAGCCCCACTCCAGGGCAGTGGCACAGCCCCACACCGGGGTAGGGGCACAGGAACAGCCCCACACCAGGGTAGGGGCACAGGAACAGCCCCACACCAGAGCAGGGGCACGGGAACAGCCCCACACCAGGGCAGGGGCACAGGAACAGCCCCACACCAGGGCAGGGGCACGGGAACAGCCCCACACCGGGGCAGGGGCATGGGAACAGCCCCACACCGGGGCAGTGGAACGGCCACAGCCCCACACCAGAGCAGGGGCACAGGAACAGCCCCACGCCAGGGCAGTGGCACAGGAACACCAGGGCAGTGGCACAGGAACAGCCCCACACCGGGGCAGTGGCACAGGAACACCAGGGCAGTGGCACAGGAACAGCCCCACACCAGGGCAGGGGCACAGCCCCACACCAGGGCAGGGGCACAGCCCCACACCAGGGCAGGGGCACAGCCCCACACCAGGGCAGGGGCACGGGAACAGCCCCACACCGGGGCAGTGGCACAGACAAGACCCCACGCCAGGGCAGTGGCACAGTCCCATACCAGGGCAGTGGCACAGCCCCACTCCAGGGCAGTGGCACAGCCCCACTCCAGGGCAGTGGCACAGCCCCACACCAGGGCAGGGGCACAGGAACAGCCCCACACCAGGACAGGGGCACGGGAACAGCCCCACACCGGGGCAGGGGCAGGGGCAGAGCCCCATACCAGGGCAGTGGCACAGCCCCACACCAGGGCAGCTCTCGCAGCAGGACTGTTCTGTTATTCCAAGCAGCGTCAGAGGAGTCTGGAGCCAGGGAGCTGCCAGGCAGGGCTGGGAACGCTCTCCAGCAGCACAGGGCTGGGCAGGGCTCTGCTGCCAGGGGCACCACAAGCCCCCCAAGGGGCGGCCTCAGAGTCCTGGAATGCTTTGGCTCGGGAAGGACCTCGCAGACCCCGCTCCTTCCCAGCTGCGCTCTCTCCTCAACTCCAGGCACAACCGAAGGAGCTCAAATGTCATTTTTTTGGGAGAAGGGGAGGAAAAAGTCAGAGGACTCGGTGCTTTTAGAGTTTTAGGCCACAAAGGGAGCTCAGAGAAACCCCGGGCACAAGAGCTTTGTTTGTGCCCTCCAGGGTGGGACAGCCATCACCACTCCAGGCTCCCCAGGCCCAGCTCCCTCCTGGGCCATTCCCATCCTTGGAGTGTAGCTTGAAGGGGAGGGGGATGAGCCAAAACCTCACACTTTAAACCTGGTTTAGCCCAGGTGAAGCCCCCTGTGCTGGGGCAGGCCTCGAATTCCCGGTGCTCCAAACCCAACAAGGTCTGGGAGCTTTGCAAACCCAGGTGAGGGGAAAGGAGCTCCTGGAAAAGGAGGAAATGGAACTTCAGAGCAAGGAATTGAGCCAAGCTCCCATGAGCCAAGACTAACTGCAGCCAAAGGTGCTGTAAATCCCGGCTCTGGGGAGGGGGAAAAACCTGGGAGCAAACACCAAACTCTACGGGCACCTCCAGGGCTGGGCACTGGGAACGCTGGAGCTCTCACAGCTGGGCACAGGCACAGCTGGGCCAGGCTCAAATTCCAGACAGAACCTGGGTTAAGCCAGAACTTTTTGGGTCTGGGCCAAACAGATTTGAAGAAGTGAAGACTGTGAAAGACTGAGAGAACCAGAAGATCCACTGAGGATTCCAAGCAGGAATCCAGACAAAAGCTGGGAATGATGCGCTGGGAGGGCTGACTGAAACCATTTTTAGTCTCTCCAAGCAGCTTCTCCCACACTCCAAGCCCACCTCTGGCTCCTCACAGCAGCCCAGGCCACTGGGTGAGCCCACCCCTCTCGCCCACGATCCTAAAATCCCTTAGAGCCCCCACTGTGAATTCCAAGATCACTTGGAACGCAGAGAAAATAATTGATGAATTCCAGGAAGCAACAGGTCCCCGCTGCTGAAGGCCTCTCACCAAAAGGTTCTTTTCTGGCAGCATTTCCTCCCTGACTGCAGCACAGCTCGGTGCTGAACGAGGCGGGAAGAGCAGTTTGGGAAATCTGGCCTCGATTCTCAGTGCCAGGAAGGGGAATAGGAAAAAAAAAAGAAGGAAAAAAAAAGAAGGAAAAAAAAGAAGGAAAGAAAAGAAGGAAAAAAAAAAGAAGGAAAAAAAAAGAAGGGAAAAAAAAGAAGGAAAAAAAAAAGAAGGAAAAAAAAAAGAAGGAAAAAAGAAGGAAAAAAAAGAAGGAAAAAAAAAGAAGGAATAAAAAAAGAAGGAAAAAAAAAAGAAGGAAAAAAAAAAGAAGGAAAAAAAAAAGAAGGAAAAA
>JACBWW010000455.1:0-29755 GCA_020086605.1 Lanius collurio | reverse complement strand
GCCTCTGGCTCACCTCAATCAGCTCCATTTATTCCAGGGCTTTGAGTAGCTGCATATGAAAGCCTCGCTGATGGAGACATCACATGGCTTTGCTTTGCCTACAGACAATGATTTCATCTTAATAAAGGCAGATTTTGGCTCTGCCTGCTGCACTGTGAGCTCTCCTACAAGCCCCACAATGCAGCAGCTTTGTGAGGAAAAAAGTACTGGACAGAATAATTTCTTTTTTCCTCTCAATAATCCTGAAAATGAGCCATGACTGATAAGTGGGAGCAAGGAGGATTTGAAGCACTTGAATTTCTTTTTCCAGTGTATTCTATATTGAAACTGCAGACGCCACTGTCACTGCAGGAAGGGTTAGGAGAGCATTTAAAGGGTTAAGACCTTCATATGCCTGAGGACAATTTTAAGCCCTTGTTTGCTGTACTGCTCTGTCCTATCTGGTTTCTTTCTCCCTCTGGTCAAAATGGTTACTTATATAATTGCCTAATTCATAGACCTTTGCAAGGAATGAAAAAGCTCCTCGGAAACACCAGCATTACATAAAACCACACATAAATCAAATAAACACCTCCAACACCTGAAGTGACACGCAGCCACATTGAATTCCTGTGCTGCAAACTGCTCAGCCCACGAAAGAGAGCAAAGTGCAGAGCACAAGGCAAAAAAGTGCCAGTCAGCCTCTTCAGGAGGCTGGGCATGCCCTGGCAGGGCTGTTTTGCATTAGTGCCCTCAGTCCTTTGACTGCTTTGTTCCTTCAGCTGCCCACAGGTTGTACCTACAGGGGGGAATCGAGTGTGGCACGAAGTCAGAACGTTGTGGGGCGTTGCTTCTTGTACTAATAAATATTTAAGCATAAAGTCTGAGTGCTCGCTCTGCAGCACCCGAGCCCTCTCTGCTGCAAGAGGCAAAAAAAGCAACCGGCAAATTGCTGCCCATAATGGGAAATAAAAAAAAAAAAAAAGAAAAAGTTGGTAAGATGATGGTAATGGATCCCATATTTTAAATTGATTTTTGTTTCTTAGGAGGGTTTGAAGCACTTGAATTCCTTTTCCCAGTGTATTTTATATTGAAACTGTGGATGCCACTGGCACTGGAGGAAGGGTTAGGAGAGCATTAAAGGGTTAAGACCTTCACATTCCTGAGGACACTTATAAGCCCTAAAATTCCACCTGAACCCTAAAACCCTAAAACTCCACCTTTGTTTTTTGCCTTTTGTTTTATTTCTACCAGCCAGCCCTGTCCCTCTACATCAGTCAGCCCCGAACAGGCCACACTTCAAGGCTCTTTTCTTCATGGAATTTTTTCTAAGAAGAAAAAGAAAAACCTCTCAGCCACTCAAGGCTGGAGCATCCTTCTCCCCTCTTCCCCCTTTTAGTGTCAAGTGAGAGATTTACCCACCTCAAACCTCAGTGATATCTGACACCAAAATACCCTGGCTGCAAACAGCATTCCCTAAGCCCACAGGCAACCCCAGAATTTGGGATAAACAATCCCAGCTTCACCAGGAACCCTGCAAATAATATTTGTGCAGCTCCCAGGACAAACAAACCCGGGCAGGAAGCATTTACAAACCCAGGCAGAGTTAATTCCTTCTGGGAGTGGCTGGAGATGACTTTACCTGAAAATATTGGAGGGTTTTGTTGAAAACTCATATATTGTGGCACACAGACAATGAGGTAAACATTCCCCTCATTTCCTCACTGGATTTTGAAATTAAAAAGGAAAAGAGCCACATCTGTGCTCAGGAGTGCAGTTCCAAGCTCCCCATCCAGCTGTGTTGGCTTCCATGGCTGGATTTATGGATTAAACAGAGTCGGTCCTAAATTTGGGGTTTATTCCTAGAACCTCAAGTATTGCACCTTATGGGGTACTTATTGCTTGGAAATTGGGAATTTGTGAGGGAAAAAATGGGGGTGGAGGGGGATTAACTCCATATTTCCTTCTAGGATCACCCTCCAGCCTCAACTCTCCACTGAGATTTGGCTTCTGGGACATTTTTCTCTGAGCTATGGCAAAGCCTGTGGTGCAAAAGTTGTTTGCCTTGCTGGCAATATTCTTTCCTTCCTATCAGCAAAACCTCAACCAGAGAAGAAAATTCCAAAATAGGGTTTTATGTGGCAATATCTTTACTGATAAAAAGAAGGAGTAAACTAAAGTAAAGCAATGACTTTCCACTGGTTTTACCCATCTTGATTTAATGCCAGGAAATTTTCACTGTTTCAGTGGGGTCTGGAGTTATCTCTGGCCTCACTCGAAGTTTTACTTCAATTATTGTGAATTACCCAGTTATTTTTCTCAACTGGTAAAAGAAAATTAACAAATATATATTCACTTCCCTTTTCCTGGATGCTGGTGTGGAGTTAGCTTAGAGAAAGCTGGAAAATGCTGCTATCAAGATTCTGTGGAGAAAAAAAAAATTAAAATCCTAGTTTAGTGTTTAATGATTTATGCATCTATTCAATTTCATTGTAAACTAGGAGGGAATTTTCACTGGGATCCTAGAAATAAACTGGAAAAAAGATGGAACAGAGTGGAAGTGACTTTTTGGACTCTGTAATCTTTATTTTGGATAATAAATGTGAAGATTAGAAGAAGGCAATGAAGCATGGCTTGGAAATGTATTCTCCAGAAATATATATTCTAAATAAATGTCAATTCCTCTTAACAGAATGCACAGCTGACTTTCTAAATATCCTTGTCACTTCTCCCATTAGGTTTATTTTGCTAATTTAAGTTCACCTCAAGAATTTTCCCTACATTTTTGGTGGGAATTACCTAAAAACTTGTAAATATTGTATTTCTTTTACACTGTGTTTCATCCTGGGATATTTGGGGCTGTGATTTGTGGGGAAATCAGAAAAGATTCTGATCCAGCCTCTGTCAATGCAGAAGTCTCTGTTTTCTGTTTTCTTGCATCCTGGCCCAGGACTTTGAAACTGGAATTCACAAGTAAATATTGGGTTGAATTTGGTGAAGCCATGATGTGGATTCTTGCCACTAAAGGATTGTTATTGTGCAGGGTGATTTAAAGGCTTTGAAAATTGTTCTTACCCTCAGTGTTATGAAATTCATCTGTCCATGCTCCCAAGTTCCCTTCTGGCTGTTTCAAAAGAGCATTTATGAACATCTGCAGCAAGGCTGGTTTTGCTCCACAGGAGATTTCAGAAGAAATCCCATGGAATTGGTGAGAACAGGTGTGGATCTCAGCACTGGAGCTGAATTTTTTAGGATAAACTGTAAAAAAATGCTGGTAGCACAAATTTTCTTCCTCATTCCCCATGTTTTTCCATCTGAAGAAATCAAAATAAATGTAAAAGGGCTCAGCAGTGAGCCTGTGCCTGACACATTTTGAATGTGGGTTAAGAAGACCAAAAAAAAAAGGCAAAATATTTGTTCTGCCTCACAACACCCCCTCAGAGTCCGTGAGGAAGTAATTGATGTCAACATATCAACATTGCAAATCCTCAACGTCCTCTTTAAAAAAACCCAATATTTCTCCTAAATTTCCTTCAGATGGGAACGACTGATCCCCAAGAAAATGCAAAAGGCCCTTGAAATGAAGGCTGCTGCAGTGGTTTGCAGGGACAGGCTCCTCCCCAGTTTCCAGCACAATTATATGCTTATTACTTCGGAAGAGTTCGAAAACAAGCAAGCTGCAGCTTTTAATGAAGCTTTCATAGCAGTGAGAACTATGAAAAAGCATTTAAAGCAGCTCATCTCCTCCTCTATTCAGGCTCTCTTTCATTTCCAGAGGCAGTTGGAGGAGAAATTGGATGCCATCCAGTTTGGGTTTATAAGGAAGCAGAAAAGGAGATAATGGCGGAAGTTTGTGCTTTCTTCCCCCATGTAAATTTGATCATCTTCAACATTTGATCAGATTTTGAGGAACATGAGACAAAAAAACCCCAGCAGATATTTCCAATCATGCATTTTAAAAACCTCCAAAGAGCTTTGCAGAGCCTCCTTGTATCCAGAGCTGCTTCAGATTTTTTTTTTTTTATTATTTTGGGGGAAGATGTAGAACACAACCAGTTACTTAGGCCTGGCATCTGATTATAAAATCCTGACTCAGAGCATCTCCAAGTTCTGCTTACAATGCACAGACAGACATCCAGCCCTTTGTACTGTCATGCTGCCTCCCTAACAAGCCAGAAATATGTCTGTGAGTGGAGAAGACATTCCAGGATCAGAGGAACAGTCACTTAACAATACAATATTGACACTGATCCCTTTGTCAACCCACAAAAGGTAAATGTGACCCCAAAGGAGACATCTTTTATTATGGGGGATGCAATTTTCTTACCCTTTTATGGCACTATTTTTATTCCCAGCATAATTCACAGTTCCCTAATTAGAGAGGATGACATTGGTACCCTGGTTTTTACTCTTCAGTTTGGGTACACACAGGGGTGTTTGTGCAATAAGTTGGAATAATAATTCCTTTTCCTTCCTGGTTTTCTGTACAGAGTTCAGTGGGCCACAATATTTTTCTGTGAGTCTGCTCTAATGCTGTGATCTCACATATGCACTTGAAAAGATGAGGCTGAACAGTCTGTTCATTTGTTTTTCAATTTAAAAGAGCTCATTTGAAACTTTGCAACCAAAGCTTATTTCAGGTTTTATTTCTAAAAGTGCACATGACCCTTTAAGTGAAAAAAGTAACAAGTGTTGGCTTGGCAAATTGTCCAAACTCCAGCACCTGAATTTGGGATCTCACCTCCCCCTTTGGTGCTCCTGGCTTTGTGTGCCAATGTGGAAAAATGAAGCCATTGCCTTGTGGGTGCCTAAAACCCAGCCAAGAGAATTTAACCTTACAGAGGATTTGCTGGTTGCTTTGTCTGTTTGCTTTCCTAAGAATTGCTCTTCACAGCAGAGAGTAAAACCTGCACTTAGAAGACCCAAATACGGGATATTTCTGGGTTCCCAACAAGTTTCTGAACAACTGTGGAGAAGCCTCATGGTGCAGCAAGACATTGACACCAGAGGGTACAAAGCACCCCAAATCTTCCTTTTCCTGACCTTGGAGAGTCACAACTCTCTGGCATTTTGAAGGATGTTGTGAATCAATTCCCTGCTCACTTGACAGCCTCAGCACAGCCCTAAATGCCAACTGTGGGACAGTGATTCCTGTGTTTGTTTGTTCTTCTGTCCATATTTCACTGCTCAGAAGCCAACGAGAGGATTTTCCAGCAGGGCTGGTGAAGTTCTCCAACTCCAACCCAGCTGTAAAATACACAGTAGAGTTTTCTCTTTTTTACTTCCAGGTGATGGGTTTTGGTCCTGCCAGTTAAGCCCACCCCAGAGAAGGAGGAAGAAAGGAAGAGAGAAATGACTGCTCAGTGAATCTCAGAAGAATTATGGAGTTTTACAGCCCCAGAAGGATTTTAGGCAGTTTTATCTTGCCCGGCTCAGCTCACATTTATTTAGTCTGTCTCAGTGTCTGAGCAATGTGCTGGGTAGAGAAAACTTCCTCTGCTGACTGATGCCTCTGAGTAATCTGGTGTGGATCTGGCTGGATGAAACAGAAAAGAGAGTTGTTAGCTGCACAGAGGGCAAAAATCTGTATTATATTACACATTTAGTTTTTTTATAATACATTAAATGCAAGCAAGAACTAAAGAGTGTTAAAAAATCATTTTTACATAGAGGAAAACAAAGAGCCACTAAAGAATTAGGAATTTTTCAACAGTTAAATGCTTCCATATAAACTTAGTTGTGTTCAACTTCTTGAACTTGAGGAGGAATAACTGCAGCAATCTGGAAATTTGTGCTGCAAATATAACTCTCTTCTAGATAAAAACATAAACACATCCTAAATCAGAGTAATTATCCAGTTGTGCTGGGTTCTGTCTATGTGAGACACCCAGGAAGTCTCCCAAGAACCTGGAGATACTCTGAAAAGTGTTTTGCCAGTGAAGATTTATCCTCAGTTTCACCTGATAAGATTTTTCATCTTGTTTTGAGCAGGGTAATTTGCCCTCCTCAGCACGCTGCCTTGCCTTCATATATGTAGAGAAGAACTGGATTGATTATCTTCAGGCTTCCTGCCACTAAACTCAGCAAATTAGCTGCTCACGATTCCAGCAAATGACTGCTCTTTTTTTTTCCTGGTGCTCTGGGATAAATTGAACTGCAAAGCTCTGGCTGGGCAGCCGAGAACTGGATCAGCAACTCCCCAAAGAAGAAGAAGCTGAAGAGTTGCTCTTTGAATCAGTCAAGAGGTACAGCAAAATATGGGATGGTTCTGGTGTCCCAGAGAATCCAAGGACATCGAGCTCGGTTTCTCTTGGTGCCTTTTCTGCAGACACAGACTGAGTGCTGTGTGTCACATTCAGAGAATCAGGGATGCTTTGGGATGCAAGGGACCTTAAACCCCCTGATTGGGACTCCACCACTGCCCTGAGCAGCTGGGCCAGGGCTGGACAACCCTTTCCATGAATAATTTTTCCCCAATATCAACCCTGCCCCTGCCCTGGCCCAGCCTGAGGCCGTTCCCTCTCCTCCTGTCCCTGGTCCCTGTTCCCAGAGCCCGACCCCCCTGAGCCCCCTCCTGTCAGGGACTTGTGCAGAGCCACAAGGTCCCCCCTGAGCCTCCTTTGCTCCAGGCTGAGCCCCTTTCCAGCTCCCTCAGCCCCTCCTGGGGCTCCAGACCCTTCCCAGCTCCCTCANCCTCCTGGGGCTCCAGACCCTTCCCAGCTCCCTCAGCCCCTCCTGGGGCTCCAGCCCCTTCCCAGCTCCCTCAGCCCCTCCTGGGGCTCCAGACCCTTCCCTGGCCACGCTCCAGCCACTCCATGTCCTTCTTGTGAGGGTCCCAAAGTGACCCCAGGACTGGGGGTGTGACCCCAGTAGTTCCCAGTTCAGGGGGATTTCACTGCCCTGGTCCTCCTGCTGGACACTCCATTGCAGATGTGCCATTCCCTGGGTGACCACAGAGCAAATCCAACCTCTAGAAAATCAGGGTTTAAGCTGAACTTCACTCCATGAAGCCTCTGTTTCCCAGGATTTTCCTTGTGGCCACTCACAGTCAGTGCCAGAAGGGAAACATCTCACAAAGCCACAAAGCATTTCCGGTCTCAGCCCAGCTCTCCAGCTGTGGCATCTGGGACAAATCACTTTAATTTTATCTCCTGGTTTTCTTTTCACCTTAACAATGCACTTTCTGCCACCAGGGAGAAGCTGCTCATTTCCTTTGGCCATGGCATGGACTTTGTGAGACAAATGAGAAATGATAATCCATCTCATCTCAACTGCACTCTCTAGAGAAAAAGGAAAAAAAAGCTAATTCCAAGCTGGGACAAGCTGTGCTTCCTCAAGGAGTAAAGAGCTCGTTCAGTTTTGAGAACATTCTCCTGCAGTGCCACCAGCTGAGCTAAACCTGCTCCATCTGGAAGGTGCTGAGAGCAGGACAGAGGTGGCCCTGCTGACACAGGGGCCTGGCTGGGAGTGCATTTGGGGGAAAAGTTGCACTTTTCAGGAAAAAAATAAGGTCTGCAGGGAGAAGGAAAGTCCTGGGCTCAGCTGCTTTCCAGGGCTCTCACTCATGGCTCTGGGCACTCACTTGAGGTTTATCTTAAACAAAACATTTAACCAAATTCAGATTCACCATTTCTTTTCCCTCTGACCATTCATTTTTACCCTAAACAATCCCCTTCTCTGAATATAAATTTTTCAGATGAGTTTCTTGGACACTGAGGGAGGAGAAGGAAGCTTTGTGAGCTCTGTGAGAACCTCTGGAGTGGTGGCACCCAGCCCCACCCAGAGCAATTAAAACATTACCCTCTCATTTCTCCCCAATCTCAATAATTCCAATCTCCTCTTCTTCCTTTGTCTTTTAAAAGTTATTTGTATAATTTTATCCTCCCTGTTCATTTTTTATCCCTTTCCATAAAACCCAATAAAATATTAATGTGGCATAACAAATCTGTCTGCGCTGGGAGTCTCTTGGAACTATTGATGAAGCCATGAATAAATTATGAATCTTAATTTTGCTTGTGGTATATCAGATTTCACGTGTTTATTACATTTTCTGTGAAGTAAGCTCATCCAACAGAGGTTTGAGTTTTGTTTTCCTGCTTTTATTTTAGGTAGCCCTTGATTTACTAACCTTTGGAAAAGGTAATGTCTGATGTAGTGTAATGTAAAATATGAAAATTTCATTTGGGTCAATTTTTGTAGTTTCTGTTATCTGGAAAAAAAAAAAAAAAAAAAAAAAAAAAAAAAAAAAAAAAAAAAAAAAGAGAAAAACCCAACCCTCTGCTTATCCCAGAAAAAAATAAAATGATAAAATAACAAATACATTTATTTCCTTACACTGTTGAGCCACATCTTCCAATATCACCTCGGCCCAAGGAAAAAACTTCCAAATGTGATGAGTGGTGCTCACTATAAAAAAAGAAAAATCCCCAAACCTTGGGTATTGTAAAGTAATTCTATTTTCTTTGCCAAATATGTCTCTCTTTAGCAGTCTTAATCAAGATTTTTATTCCAATTATAGGCTAATTTGAAGGTTTAAGTGTGGGTTGCTCTTTTTGAAATTATAATTATACATTAGTATTTTTTAATCTTTTTTTTTTGAGTGGGATTGGTGGCAAAATAAATCTGAAGTAGTTTTTTCTGGATATATCTGCACTACTGTGAGTTTTCCTGGTTTACTTACAAAGGATCTGCTCATTTGAGCACCTTGTTCCTGAAATAATCTAATCACAGATGGGTTTTTTTTATAACATGGATTTTCCAACAATCCATTCAGGGGAGGCAAAAGAGAGTTTGGAGTCAAATCTCTGAAACAAAGAATCCCTGATGTACAGCTGTCACTTCCAGGCTGAGAACAAGAAGAGCTACTGGCAGAAACCAAGAAATCCCTGCCTATTTAGGATTTTTCACTCGTCCCTGTGGGGCACACAGTGCTCAGAGCATAAAATTCCCTGCTCCAGAAATGCAGGTGAAAATGCTGATAAGGTGAACCTCAGGAACTGAGTTGGGAGAATAAAATCTACTCTTTTAATCAAAAGTGTGTTCTGTATTTAGAACAATTTACATATAGGAAAGAATAAAGAAGATGCCTGAGACTCCTTCAAAAATTAATGTAGAAGTTACAATAGGATGCAATGGTAACATTTGAAAACTTTTAAAATGCATTCTGAAAGATCTTTCCCAATTTGATATCTGCAGATGGTGTTATGATAACTTTATAATTTTAATTTAGGCCTATTTCTTATGAAGTATTTCTCAGGCAAACTCTGTCTTATGCTTCAAATGACAGGAAGTCCAAAAGCTCTGCAAAGGCCACCCAAAGAGGAGCCAACAAAAAGGGAACTGGAATCCATGAGGAGACAGGTGAGGAAACCCAATAAAGTCCTCTAAACCCACAAGGTTAAGCAGAAAAGGGTTAAGGGAAAACCCGGCGTTTGGCTCAAGGTCCTTTCAGTGCATTAATAATTATTATTAGGGATTAATGAGAATGGACAAGCACCACTGGGTGAGGGCAAGGCAGGACAGAGGATTCTGGTGTTTCCTTCCTTGTTTCAAGCACAGCTCACCTGCACAACCCATCCAAAGAAGTGGGTTTGCTTCTTGTATTCCACTAATTCAGTTCCCTGAAATACCAATCAGGGGATTAATAATTAGGAGTGGTTTTGCTTCCTGTATTCCAGTAATTCAGTTCCTTGAAATACCACTCAGGGGATTAATAATTAGGAACAAAGAGCCAGCCCTAATTTTCCAAGACGGGTTCCTGTTTTAGGTGTGTGACTCCTGTGGGTCTGGGTTACCTCTCCCAGCACCTCCCAAATTTTTAGCATTACAGGTTGTAAAGAGTAAAGCATTTAAGAGTTCTCTTAGCTATCAAGGGGTTTTTCTCCACCTTCCCCGTGGAAGAAAGGATAATGTCTGGGTAGCTGCCATTTAATCCCCAGTGCCTTGGGAGAGGGGGCAGGGCTGGGGCAGGACTGTCCCCCACCACCCCACCCCTTGGGGACTCTGCTGCCCACCTCCTTCCAGAGCCTGTGACTGCCTGAATCCATAACCCCTGACAAGGAGGTGGGAAATGTCCAGTTGGATGAGGAAAGGCAGCTCAGGGAGCCTACATGGAATGCAGAGGAGTTTCTCCAGTGGCCTGAACGTGGCACTGAGTGATTTCCATGGATGGATGTGACAAATGGCCCCTGCAGGTACAACCCCAGCTGCAAAGGCAGGAGGGGCTGCTCTGAAGTCACTCCTTCCACCACTCTGCTCATAACAGAAAATAAAAGCCTTGTGCTACCTAAAAAATGAGTCAAATTTGCTGGGCAGTGAGAAAATGCATCACATCCTCTTCGTGAGGAGAAATCACAGGTTTCCACCTATTTCTCCCCCTATTTTTGGCAGGGAAATGCTCCCTGGAGGAATGATGGTCATTGTCTCCTGTGGATCTCAGACAAAAGAGGCTGCTTTATCGATCTCCACTCCTTGCTGCAAAGTTATAATTAAAAATAAGTATTAAAGCTGGTTCCAGCCTAACCTGGCACTCCAGAGCTGGCTGTGTACAATAAAAATCACCTCATGTTCTCCTCGTCAGGAGAGGCCTCGCTGATCCAATTTCAGAGTTCTGCAGTGGTAATTGAAGGCTGCAGGAGGTTGTTCTGCACAAGCTCAGATTAGGACTCAGCTGAGAACGTGTCAGCTGCAGCCACAGCTCAGCCCCATCTCCTGCAGATTTTGGGGAGGATCAGGACAGGGCTGAAGGTGAGAAGTGCAGCACTCTGCACACTCGAGAATCAAGAATGTTTAAATACACCAGGCAGTGGATATAGGTTGTTTTTAATCAGCAGTTAGTTATAAAAAGGGTATTATTCTTTTGGAATGTTGACTTCTGTGCCCTGACAGCTTGGTTGGGTTTTTCTGGCTCAGAGGAAGGATGATAACACTGCCAGATGATCTGTCTCTGAGACAGGAAGATCATTCTCTGAGTACATAAACAGTATGAATATATATGCCATAAATATATTTATAAATATGGTCAGGATAGGATCTGTTTAAACAGGAAAGGTCAAGCCTGAGCCCTCAGGAATCTCATTTCAGACAAACCGAAGGCTGTGCTTCCATCACTGTTTACATGGCTCGCTCACATTTCACAGTGAAAATTGCCTCTATCAGAGTTTATTTTATACTTTGCTTGCAACTGGAGCTGAGTAATTTTTAAATATATTGAGTTCTCAAACCTTGGGACATGGCTGTGCAAGGGTGTTGTACCTTTGAGAAGAACATCTGTCCTCCAGCAGTCTGTCCTGGAGTCCAGCACCACTCCAGAACCCCAAATTGACCACATTTTTCTGCATTTCTTTTTAAAAATGAGAAAATCGGCTGCAATCTTATCTAGCTACTGATTTGTGTAGCTGCTGATCTTGTATGCTTGGGTGGCAGATGGATGGTGCAAGCTGTAAAATACTAAGGCAAAGAAAAGGGTAGCCTGTGAGATTACTAATCAATTTTCCAAAGAACTGTCTTGCAGAAGGGCCAGCTGTAAATTGTTTCATATTTCTTTTTAATTTACACAAAACCATCTAAGGTGACCTGCTGGCATCTGTCTATGTTGACTTTCATGTATTTTATTGGTCTTTTAGCACTGCTTCTATTGCTCATCAGCCTCTCTGAATGTGTCTGCAAGGTTTCCCAAGGAAAATAAAGATGCTTATGGTGGAGATGATTTCCCTCATTTTGGGACACATTACATTTATTAATCTAATTCTAAATCTCTTCATATTTCTGCTTTGGAAAGAGTGAATGGCAATTTAGGCTCTCTTGTGCTGGGTGCTCTGCTTCTTAATGGGACATATCCTGACAGCCAATCTCATGCACTGGATGAAAGAAATATGGCAAAGAAAAATTATCAGCAGCCTCTTTCACGTGTACAGAGCTGAGTAAGGGGAGATTTGTTTCAGTTCACATAAAATAATCTGTGGCATGGTCAGGGACTGAACTTGGGCTCTGCTTTTCAAGGCTGGGCACTCACAGGTCCGTCCTCAGACTCACAGTTTCAAAGGAATAGAGCTGAATCTCTTGGGAAAAGCCTGAATTAATTGAGAGGAAACAGAAATCTGCTAAACTGGAAATTTGAAAGTTACTGTTGATGGGAGAAACAATAAAAAAAAGTCTGTATCACTCGCATGTCCGAAACATTTCAAATGATAGCAGCTTTGATTTTGGAGTGTGGGGAAGATGGTCTGTCAGCCTCTCTAAAATTTGCTTTGCTTCTCAGAGAAGAAAAGAGAAAGCCTTGAAGTTTAAAAACAATAATTGAAGTTTGTTAATTTGCAGCTCTTTGCTTTTTCCTTCAAATAATTGCACTGTAACAACTCAAGGAGGGTGTGTGATGGTGGCTGCAATAACACTTCTAATGAAGTGATTTGCTTTTGCTATTAATACATCTGAAGAAATCTCAGCAAAGCTTTCATAAAAGCTCATTGGACTTTTCTATTCGTGCCTACAACACAACATCTGATTATCCCTTTGTTATTTCCATCAGGCACTGAGAGTGTTTCACTGGCTTAAAATTTGAGGACAACATCCTCAGCTGCTTCGAGTGGGAAAAATGCCTGGGCTCCCTCAATTACACCCACAAGAATCTCCCTCCTACCTCAGACAATAAAACCCATTTCTGTAAGCAACAGCAGGATGCTGCTTCAATAGAAGGAAAATACCCCTTAAATGAATTTATTTTCTCCTTAGCTTCCAATGTGACTGTAATTTTTTATAATAAGAAGAAAATCCTGGGTAGGACAAATGGTTTAAATATTTAAATACAGAGATTAAACCAGTTGTTGTGAGTTTACTGAATCTGGAAAAAGCAAGCAGTGAAATGATAAAGAGAACTAGGGAAGGCACAGCAAGCAGGAGCAGGAATTAGTGATGCTGAGCAGCCAAGCTTGGGAAGACACTCCTGGATCCACATTGACTGGGAAGTTTGGTTCTGTCAGCAGCGACACCAAAACCTCAGGTGATTTATTCATAAAGGCTTTGCTTAGCTTTGAAGTCAGAGAGAATTTTCCCTTTAGTAAGAGCTTCAAGAGGAGACCCCAGCTGACAAAAGGCACCAGATCAAGGAGGGTGTAATAAGTTAGTGAAAGGCACAATGTCACTTCTGCTCATTCAAAGTCATCTCCCAGTCCTCAGCCTAGGCTGGGTGCCAAGCAAGGCAAGGCCTTCATTAGGAATGAATCACAAATTTCACAAAGCAAAGACAAACTTTCCCTCCCTGGATTTATGGGGACAAAACCCAACCCTCCCCCATGACCAGACTACAGCTAAATATTTCAATATTTGCAGCAAAGGATGCACACCTTGACAGGGGGCTGATAAAACCAACACCAGCTCTTTCTTTGCCTTTTAAACCCCAACCACACCAGCAAATCTTTACTTTTATTGGACTTCAAGTCTCACTCCTAAGCCCTTGAAGAAGACTAAAGGTTCCTCCCATCAGGATGATAATGAGGGGTGGTGCTTTCTCCTGCAAGGACCTTGTTAACTTGGGCAGGAGCTCTTTTATTTCTTGCACGTGCCTGCTGCAATTTCTGCAGGAGCTGGAAAATGAAACCCCACTTCACACCAAATGGCTCTTCTGCCTCTTCCTTTTCAGGGCTCCTCTCAAGGACAAGGGGTTATTTGTGGCCTTTCACTCTCCAGGGCAGGAACTTTTCAGGCTTCAGAAACTTTTGCCCTGTTGAGTGAATGCAATCCATTGGATTTCTTTATTGCTTTCATGTTGCTAAGGTCTACTTCGATTTTTGAGAGAATAATTAACTGCTACTCAAGCCAGGAGAATGAAACTGGAAGCACAAGAGTAACACAAAGAAATCCTCAAATAACCTCGCAATAGTATGAGCTGATTTTTTATTTAGCTACCAGTTCTGAAAAATGGAGGGAAATCATTTTGGATTGGCTTTAACAAAAGCATTTGAAGCCCTTTTGGGCTAAAAGTAAAACTGAAGGTTTGCTTAGGAAATTGAATCCTCCACTTGTTCCAGGCTTCTAAAAACTTTGAGGTTGTCTAATATTCAATTTTTTAAAAAGTGAATACATTTAATTTAGTAGAGTTTTAAAATTATTACCTTGGATTTTTTTCCTCCACAAATTTTATCACTCTTTTTTGGATTAAATAACTTAATGAAACTGGAAAAGTATTATATCAGCAACAAGAGTGGATTTATCTCTGTATTTTTGGAAAAGTGATAAGAAAAAACTTTTTGTTAAGAACAAGTCTGATCAACAAACCACAAAAGAAATGACTACGTGTTCAAGGTAAAAAAAAAAAATCACAGTTTTTGCTTTTGTTATCCATATCCAGAGATAAAAATAAGAAATATATGTTTAATTTTGTTATCTATGAAAAACTTGTGTGTGTGGGCTGTGAAACAGAAGAGGAACAATTTTTCCCTCAGCTGGAAGGGATGGTGGAGGACTGGAGATGTTCTCTCCTATTTGTAGGGGTGCGTGGAGGAGCAGAGAACTCAGAGGATGATTTCATAAAGGGAAAAGAGTCTTTTACTTGGAGGAGAGGGAAAGAATTTTGGAGAGGTGCTGGAGTTGCAATTCCCAGCACATCCTGGCTCTTTGGGACACCTCTGGGTTTGTGCCATCTCCACTTACACCCAGGTACTGCAGTCCTCTGCTGCATCAGCCTGGTATTCACAGGGATCATCCTCCTGAAAACTGGGGGCAGGACAAGCCTTTACTGCACTTTAGTGAAGGAAAAAAATATTCTTAGTGTTGCTTTCATTTTTGTCTAAAGCTCAGTAACTGAAACATGCAGATGGGAAAGTTCAAACTGCTCAGAATTCCTCTGAATTTGTGCATTCCTATTTCCAGGTCATTTGGGATGCAAAAGGCACACACTGGGATATCTCAGCCCAAGGAAACAAGACACCAAACCAGTCACCCAGAAATGCAATCCATGGAGCCATCAGCCAGGAGTTACTGGTCAGGGGCATCCAACAAACCTGTAACACCTTAAAAAATATTTCAAAGTCCCTTTTACAACAATATTTCCCTAAGAAACCACAGAGGTGACAACGGCATTTCAGCAGGCAGGGATGTGGGACAGCAGTGGCAAGAATTGGACCATTAAATTTTCACACAGAGATCATGGAACTATTCAGGAGTGAGTAGAAGTGGCAGCTCATGATGGGCACGGTGGGCACGGTGGTGTTGGGTCTTGGCTGGGCTTGGTGATCTGGGAGGTCTTTTCCAACCTTAATGGTTCCATGATTCTGGGGGATGGGTCACTCAGGAAAAGGCAAAGTCTGTAAATTTTAATGGCATTTGCAGCTTTCATAGGAAATACCTCTGTTCTTCACAAAGGTATTTTAACCAAACTACCCTTTAAACCATCAGGTAAGTTTGTCTTACATTTTTTTTAGTTTTTTTAGTTTTTTGTCTTACATTTTTTTTAGTTGCATAAGCAAGTTCCTAATCCTTCCTGTAGAAAATCTAATAATCCTGGCTATATTTGTTGACTAACATTTTAAAAGTCTTAAATATTTAGAAAATGTCCCTTTTTTATATTGTGAATGTACCCTTGAGGTGATAGCCTGCAAGTCAACTTTAAAAAACTAATGGTATGGCCAGGGAAAATAAGGTGTATTTGTCTTTTCATCTTATTGAAAAGGTTCGAAATACAGCCCACAGGAATTGATTGAAGTGTCAAAGTTGGTATTATAAAAAATGAAAATTAACTGTCAAAGAGTAAATAAAAGGAAGAAAAGATGTGACACATCTATTCAGTCCTTGCTAACACAAGCCAGGGTCACCTGTTCTGAAAGCAATATTGGTAGATGTTTATTTAATCACATTTGAAAGCTTTTTCTTCCCCCCCAAAATTATATTTGCCATAAGCTACGCCAGCTTTTACCCATCCTCACTGCTATAAAACAGAAAGATTCTCCTAATAAGCTCCCTTTGGGATTATTTTATCCCAGTAGCAAAAAACGCTTTACTGAGGAAATTACCCTCAAATGATTTCATTCCTAACCCAATTTTCCCAGCCCCACCCTACCAAGGGCAGGGGCTCTGTCATTCCAATTTTTACCACATCCAAGCAACAACATTAAAGAAAATATCACATGTTTGGGTTGGGGAAAAGCACTTGGGCAGGGGTGGTGGAGCAGGTCAGAGTTGCTGCTCAGGCCTTGATTCTTGCTCTCAAACCACAGAAGGTTTGTGCCCTTCTCCCTTTTCCAGGGTGGCTGCAAACCTGGAGCAGGAAGGGCCTCTGAGCCCTTCTCCCCATGGCTCTGCCCAGTCCTGACACCTCCCCTGGGTGAGGCTGCCCCACCCCGGGGCTCCGGGCTCGGGCTGGGTGTGATGGATGAGCCAGAAACGCTCACATCACACTTGGTGTGATTTGGGTGTGCTGGTGTTTGTGCAACTCAAAGGGCAGCTTTTATTGAAAAGTTTCATCCAGGGGAATAAATTAAATCCAGACATGCAGAATGTATTTAAACTCTGGGACAGCAGAGAGCATTTGTAAACAGAGGCAATGGAAGCAGACAGTGCTTGGGCTATAGTGGAGACATCAGGGGACAGCTGGGAGGAAAATGTATCAGAATTATACAGCAATCCTGTCATCAATGACCCAGGAGTGTTTATAGGACTCTGCTGAAGCCTTCTGAACCAAAGTGCTGTCCAAAATAACCTTGGCAGGAACAAAAAAAGGAGCAATTGACCATCATTAATTATGGATATGTGCAAAGAGGATATGGCTTTGTGCAAAATCAAATCATTTCAAACCCCCCCAGAAATGAGGCTGCTCCATCAGCAAATGTGGTCCTTGCTTTACCTTCCTCTCTGGGTGACTGAAGAGAAGCATAATGAGATTATTGTGGATGGAAAGAAATGGTCAAGGGCTCAAATGCCAGCAAGTCACCAAAGTTTCCAATCAGAACCACTGGAAATGATTGTTTGGGGTCACCTGCTGTAAATGTGACATGAAAAATGCTAAAACTTCAGTGTACAGCATGACACAACAAACCAGGTTATGACATAATGCAGGAGCTGAGCAGGAGCAACCATTTTAAATAGCAAGGAAAAAAATATTTCATAGCAATGCAGCTGGTCCAGCACACTGAAATACAGTTTTTATACTGAATCAGAGAGCCACAGGGCTAAACACTTTCATTGTCATGGACAGACAACAATTTGATAGAGAAAATGATGTTTAAAAATGCTAAACTGTGCATTCTAATGAGTTTCATCTCAGAATAAAGGTTATCATGTTTTGTAAGAGATAATGGGAAGGCAGGCCCATGGCAGTGGGCACTGCATTGTGTCACCTGGCACAAATGTCATGACAGAATAAAGGAGAAGAGAGTCCATGCAAGAAGAGATGGGCCCTGGACTCTTATATTTTAATATTATAGTCTGATTTTGTTGCCATTATCAATGTTTTGCTTGGATTCAAAACCAAAAGAGCAGTTCTGTTGTCTTCCAGGGAGGAAATCCAAATTTCACTGGAATTTAGTGACACCATTTTACTTTGATACAAGAACAGGGCCAGACAATTCCTTAAACCACATGGAAATTACTGGAGGTTTTGAGCAGGCTCCACTGGAGAAGCCATCAATCAACCCCACTTGTTGTGGCCCAAATGTTTATCATTAACTTGTCCTAGAACCATTTCATTGTCTGCCACAGACAACAGAAACCTGATTTTAGTTCCAACTCAGCTCCCTGCACCACAGCATCAGCTTTGACCCTCCAGATCATTCCAGACCTACACGTGCTGTGGATTATTTGCCCTTGTTTGGAACTCCTAAGGAATGGAATTTAACTCCCAGCTGTGATGGGAGGCTCAGTTTGCATTTCCTGCCATTGTTGCAGCTTCACAGACTGATGTCCCATTACACTTTGGGAATCAATAATATTACATAACACATCTATCTTTTTAATTTCTCACAAAGCAGCACTTTAGCACCTCCCACAGGCCCCATCAGCTGACCTAGGAAAACCTACCCACCAGCCCAGCCTTGGCTTGGGCTTCAATGAATAAATCTTTTCTCTTTCAGAGCTAATGAGCCCTTTCTCTGTCCAGGGTATATTTATGTAGCTCCACTGCCACCACCAAGGCTGGTTTACACCTTGCTCAGGTCCTTCACCTTTCTTTGTTGTTCTTCCAGCACTTTGATTTAGGTCAAACTCATGGCAAACCTTGGTTAAAAAATATTTTTGTGAAAATATTTCCCCTCCCCACTCCTTGTAACAGGAACATTCTTACCCAGATTCTCTTCTTTCTAGATTAAAAAAAACGTGCTTGGGCTCAGCTGGTGGTGTTACATTAATTAGTATTGTCACAAGAATTATTAATGAGTTATCATCTCTTCAGTGTTCTTAGCAAAGTGAATGATGAAATACAATGGGGTGCTGTGTTGAAGTGGAATTATTGTGTTGAAAACTCACAGTTAAATCAGATTATCAATAAAGAAAAAGAAAATGAAGCTGTGGTGACCTACACAACTGCAAATTTTCCCCAAAATGGTGTTTTAACAAGATCCATGTGATCAAGAGAGTTTTAGGCAGGAGAAATTTCCGCCCAAAGTAGATTTTTCTCACAAAAATTTACATATAGATCATATACACAGAGGTTGATATCAACACCTGTAATTCAGTGGTTTTTAGCTGCTGATACTAACTCTGAAATTTCTAAGCAACCCAAAATATTTACTTTGTTGACAGTTCAGTGAACCATCTTTTTAAGCTAAAATTTTGCCAGATAAACTCAAATAGGGCAGTGTTAAAAATAAAACACCCTTAGCCCTTCTGGTCTTCCAACGTTGCTGTTGCCTCAGTTTCTGCTTGGCTCTGATGCTTGTCTGCTCCATGAGGGCATTCCCAGGAATTTTGGGAGATATCAAACCCTTTTTGGCTTCTTCAGCAGCATTAAAAAGTGATTTTGTGGCATTCCCAGCACTCACTGAATACTTCCCTTTTTTAAAAAAGCCCCCAATGATGCCTGCAGGAGCTTTCACAAGAGATGAAGTGCAAATGTCAAACTCAGGCTGTTCCCACATGGAAAGAGAAGGGGCTGCAAGGAAGGGGCACAGGACAAACTCAGGGGAAGTCTCTTGGGGAGCAGTGGGACAGATGAGCCCCAGGCCTGCTCACTGCAGGAGATGGAAAACAGGAGTGCACTTTTTCCTGCCAGGTCTGGCACTCCTGGGCTCCCCAGATGGGACAACGTTGGAAAAAGGATTTGGGGAAAATGCTGTATGGACATAACTTATGGCACAGGTGACACAACTCTGTGGTACAGCAGCTTTCAAACAGAAAAGGCAGACATTTTTATCTTCTAAAAAACCTCAGAATTTCACCATCTCATTTTACAAGCAAAAAAGCAAATGCCATTGGTTCATTTTCCCACTTCTATTTCTTTTTCCTTGATAATTAATCATTTTTTATTGGTTTTGCTTTTGAAACCAGGTTTAAGAACCTGAATCACCCCTCACCTCTGCCAGTTCACTTCACCCTCTGGGCACTTCCATGGAGATCTGGATGTCCGAGGTTGCTCACAGATTGTCTGGATTTTATCCACATATTCCTATTTGCACCCAGGCAATTTTCCACCACCAAATACTATGAGTAACCTCATTCCCCCCAGAGTGCTGCTCTGAGACACAGAACACTGACTGAGCTCTGTATATTTTGATTTCTCTTTTATTTTCTCTGCAAAGCAGTGACTTTCACAGATTCTCTAATTTTAATTTTTTTTGGGGGGGGTATCTGGGTTCAGTGCAGTTACTGTAGAGCTCTACAATTCCATGTAAGAGCACACCCAGCATAATCAGGGCTCTGATTTTCCTGGCCCCCTGGTGCACTGATAGGGAGGGTTAGGACTGCTACAGAGGGCAGTGCTGAAATCAGCACAAAGCCCACCCTGACTGCAGAGCAGCTCCCAGCTCATAAACCAAATAAAATACAGCTCCACCAGAGCTGGCTTTAACACACTGGCTATTAGTGCCTGGCAGTAGATAAATATCAAATATTCATATTTTTATTCACTGAGAATTCAGAAAGTAATCTAATTAGCAGCCTAATAAAGAAAAATATTTGCCAAGGAATTAATCACACCTTGCGATAGTTCACTCCATTAGTTTTGACATCTTCATCTGAAGGAGCTGCCTCTGCATCCCAGTCTGGGCACCATTAAATGCAATTAATTGGGAGGAAACAGCTGTTGCTGTATCATTTGCTATGACCAAGACAGAGATGTGATTACAAAGCTTTTTGTTAGAAATATTTTCTAGACAAATTCTGATTATTCTGGAAGTCAGCGGGCTCCAGCAAGAGAGTGTTGGGAAATATGTTCTCCCCAGGCTGGAGACAGGGAGGGATTTCTCCTCTCTGCTGCCTCCAGGCCACCTCTTGAGCTTGCTCATCATGCCTTGGGGTCTTCACAGCAGCTCGATGGGAGTGGAAATGATGACTGTAAAAAGGAAATATATTTGCCATGTTTCAAACAGAAAGAACTTGCATGGTCATGTCTCAGGGAACAGCACAGCAAACAATAGGAAAACAAAGGATGAGGCTTTGCCAGCCCATCCTGTGCAAACTCTCAGGGTTCTCTCCTAGAATAGATATTAAAGTCAATTTTCCAGACTAGTTTTAAGATACCCAAGTGATGAGATACCCTGAGGGATTTTTTTAATGACACTTCTTTACCTCCTGTCCTGATGTTCAACCTTCATTTTTCTTTTTCTTACTCTTCATGAAATTACCCCAGGTTATGAAATTAAGCACATTATATCATTTAATTGCTCTCTCCTCTGACTCTGCAGCTTAAAAAGCAGCAAAAAAAGCCCCAGAAAAATAGAACTAACAGATGTTGTAGTTGAAATAAAGCAATGCTAATTATTTATACTTTATGAAAAAAAAAAATCCCATCTGTAAGTTGAATGCCACACCACAACTAAATATTGGTAATAATGCAATATAGAACCTTGAGAGTCTGTAGGCATAATTGGTTTGATTTTTTTTTTCATAAAGGAAAAATCAGTTGCAGGTTTTAAGTGAATTGTTTGAGGTCTAGCAGAAGGAAGGGACAGAAAGTCCCTGCTCCTGCTCATCCCTTTGCCCTAAATCTCACTTTTCTCCTTGTAAAGCTACAAACCAATTGGTGGATGTGCGAATCCCTGTCAAACGCAGCCTGCCATGATCTAAGATGTGTTTGTTCTTCTGATTACAACCGGAGAACAATAAAAACTAAACCCCACTAAAGCCCTGAGGCAGAACCTGGAGTAAGTGGAGTTACAGGAAGATGAGTTTAAACTAAACCAAAATGTTTGTATGAGACGACAGGGAAGATCCAAGGAATTATCTTCCTTGCCAGGCTATAAAATTAAGTGGAAAGAAGCAGCCATAAAACACTGAGGAGGAAAGGTGGTTTCATTTCTGCGCTGGTTTGTAGAGCTTTTAAGCTGCACACCTTTGCTCCAGCCCTACCCAGCACGTCTGCTGCCAAAGATAGAACACGATTTAAATTTCCTCCAGGCTCCCCAGCCTTTCAGCATCACTGATAGCAGAGCAACACTAATCCTCACCTCCTGCCTCCTGCATTTTCTCCGAGCCTCTTTAGTGGCTCATTTTCATGTTTTTCCAATAATGAAGCCTTTCTGCTGATAAAACTCTTACATATTTAAATGACATTTTCAAGCAAATGTAGTCTCCTCTTCTAAACTTCCCGGCAAGACAAGCAAAAAGAGCCCAATTTAAGGGAAGGAGACTCAACCAGATGGGTAAAATACGTTCTGTGTGTGCCTGCACTGAAATGAGGGGAGATATAAAGCAGCGTGAATTGGTCTCCTAAAACAACTTAATGCAGTCTCTTCACTATCCTTTTCTTTCATAATACTTGAAAAAGGTTATAGCTTTGTTTTTTGGTGTTTTTTTTTTTTCCTCTGGCTAGAAGTCAAGCCTCCTTCCAACCTCAGCTGGTGTGCCCTGGGAATTTTCAGCACTGGAAAAGCTCTTCTTGAGAAATGTTGTCTTCAAATTGCCAGAACCACCTCCCTCCCAGGACTGCCCAAACCTGGGCTTTGGGAAAGCGATTCTTTCAGGCAGAACTTTGTGTCTACATTCACACACCCAAACAAAAGGCCTAATTTAGTGCCCTGCTGATGTGCTCTTTAGGCCTTAATGAGAGCACTCAATGAGCAGCCTCAGGGCTTCTGAGGAGCGGCAATTGAGGCAATCATTTCCCAAAAAGTTGCCTCAAAAGCTTTGATTGCTTGGTGGAAGCAGACCTGTCTGCAGTTTCCTCACTCCTGAGGCTGCAGGGATGGAAAAGCACCATCATCGAGACAAAGCTGCCAAGGAGGTTTTGATGGAGAACCCAAAGTTCCTTTCCAGCAGGAGCTCATCCTGAAGGGTTCACCTCGGGAAAAAGGAGGTTTTGGCGTTGTTTGGCGTTGCACACTTGTTGGGAATGACGAAAAATCCAGGGGGACCTGGGTTGCTTCACTCAGGCCTTCAGGCTCTCTCTGAGTCCTGGGGTCAACAGAGAAGGAACAGAGATTATTATGAGAGGCACAAAGAGAAAAATGGAATGATCAGGATCTTCTCCAAACCATTTTCCACACAAACAACCAGTCAGTAACGGATGACAAAAGAGTATGGAAGAATTTTTTCCCCTGAGATCACAAGAGTACCCTTATCTGAGAGAGACACCGATATCTGTCCTACATCAGAAGAATGTGACATCAATAATACCCCTAAATCACATCAAGCCCACAACCCTGGAGCAGAGATTTTCCCCATTTCCATGGATCTAAAGCAAATCTGCTGCACTCAGGGGCAGCCTCCTTGCACTGGTGGAAGCCCAAGATGAACGGCAGGAGATTCAGGCCAAGTGGGAAAGAGCAGAGAGGGCAAAGAACAAGCTGGCTCCAGGGAGCAAGGGAGGGAAAAGAAGCTCAAAAATAACACTGAAAAATGGTTTCTTTTTCCCCTTTTCTATCCCTACCATTGAACACACCAACAAAAAGAAGGCTCCCAAGGGATGGTCAGAGGAAGATTATTGTGGAAACTTCACAGTGCTTTAAAATGTGTTTTATTTCACCCACATTTGTCTGAGAGACTGGGAAAAAGAGATAAGGAGAGGAGATCAAATGCTTTGGGGAATAAAATATTAACACACACACCTGACAGAAGCACAAATAATGGAATATTTGATATTTCACCGTTTTGAGCTTCGTGATTCCCCAAAAGCATTTCATTTTTGAATGAATTAATTAAATGTACTTTAGTATCTTTCACTCACATCAGATTTTAAAGCATTTTAACAACATGGGAGAGAGGAATCACCAATAATTACATGGTGGCATGAAAAGGAACTTCCCCATCTTTCAATCTTTTTCTGACATTTCACTATTTCTCATTAGAAATGTTAGGAAAACATTCAACTGGATTCCCAGAACTACCACCACAGACATTACTTTTTTGATATATTAAAAAAATATATCAATAAATAATAGTGGTTGCCGAGGAAGACTGTCTCCACCTGCCTGGTGACACACAAAAGTCTCCAGAGGACATAAATTACCATAATTTAAAGTGATAATTTTGCATGTGCTGCTCATTTGTACATGTTTTTTCATGTATCAAGCTATGATGCAAGGAAATCCACTTTAATTTTCCACTTCTTTTGGATGCAATGACAAAGTTAGGCTGATTCAGCACACCAGGAATAATTTGACACTTGCAGTTACCAGATGAGGTTTAATATAGGAATTCAAGCTGTCAGGGGAAATCTGCAAGTGTTTGCAGATTCATGAGTTTATCCATAAATGTTTAAGAATTTGCAAGTATTAGAGGCTCAGTTTCAAATAAAATTAAAAAAAAAAATGGAAGAAGAAGGAAAAAATGCATTTTAAGCATTAGGGGAATTTAACATAACACAGTCAACAAAAAATTCTCACTGATAGTAAAGCTGAGGCACAGAAAGAGCTTTGTTAGAAATATTGCTGGTTTTCTGTTAAGATTAGTGGTTACATCCCTTTGTGAGGTTGTGTCTGTGGGCACATCTTCATCTTCCTCTCCCAGCACAAAAGCAGCGTGGTTTGAAGGCTAAGCCATTAAATTCTCACCCTACAACACTTCCCCAGGTGGATCCACTCTGTTAAAGCCCTTGAGAAAATACCACATTGGGGTTCTGGGGGAAAAATGTGTCAAATGAAGAAATGAGGATGAAGAATCAGTGAGATTCTGAGCCCTGGCCCCAGTGTCCAGCAACTTACTGGGAGCAAGTAGCCAGAAATACGTGGGAAGCCACTGCTGCCTTCATCTTCTCCAAGGTTTTCTCCAGGATCTGTCATCCTTGCAGCAGTGGGACCCACGCTCCCCAGTGGGACCAGGTGGCTGTTTCTCATAAACATGCAATAAATGATATTATCAAAAGCTCCAAAAATAAAAAATCAACAGCAGAACGTATTTCAGGGCATCTCAAAATACGCAGAGGGCTTGGTGATGGAAGAGGACGTGGTGGTTGTGCATCAGCAGGGAATAAATTAAAGGATTAATGCCTGGGGGGTTGTGGCATTAAAGTGTTTGCTGCAGGAGGAGATGGGCTCAGGATCTCTCTGTGTTCCCAAACACAGTGAAAAACCCCTGAATTGTGCCTCTGGAGATGTTTCCCTCTGGAACACACCTTCATCAAACCTGCCTGACCCTCCTCTGGGGGGAGTGCTGCTTGGGGAGCAGTTTAGGGAAATGTGTGTGGAATCTCCACCTTGCTGAGTGTGCAGCACATTCACATGGAATCCTGGAATGGGTTGGGATGGAAGGGACCTTAAATCCCACCCAGTGCCACCCCTGCCATGGCAGGGACACCTCCCACTGTCCCAGGCTGCTCCCAGCCCCAATGTCCAGCCTGGCCTTGGGCACTGCCAGGGATCCAGGGGCAGCCACAGCTGCTCTGGGAATTCCAGCCCAGCCCCTGCCCACCCTGCCAGGGAACAATTCCTTCCCAAAATCCCATCTAAACCTCCCTTATTTTATTTGAAACCACCTCCATTCCCAATCCAAAGCTTGGCACAGAACAATCAGGTCAAGCTGAAAGTTTTGCTTGACCTTGAGGATGGACTTTAGAATCAAAGAAATGAATGGCTTAAAGCTCCTCCAAATTGTAACATTCCCATCATAAGACAACACATAGGATTTAAGTCACAAGGTCAGGTTTTTTTCCTAAATCAATTAATTTTTAATATCAGTTTTAAAACAAAGGTGGTCTTAATGCATAAGAAAAACTGTTTGCAAATGCTTCATGAGTAGCAAAAAATTTGAAGGATGTCTGACAAACGTTAAAGCAGCAACACTGGCTCAGTGTTTTATATTTCATCTAAATTTTCTTTTGGTGTTTATAAAGTGCTACGATTCACACATTTCAAGCAGTGAGTGCAAATCATTTCTCTTCCACCACTGAGTGTTCCCATTCATCATCTGCATTACCCTTTCCTAAAGTGGACAAAAACATAAAAAAACGTTTAAAAAACCAACCACGCTGAATTACTCTTTTTTTATGCTCTTGGAAAGAAAGGAAAAAAAAAAAAACAAAACTTGTTTGTTGTGTCAGGACAGGAGATATCGAGATTAAATCAAGGGAAGATGATTCTGCTCAGGCATGATGGCACATGTGGGAAGCAGTAGTTCCATGAACAAGGAAGGATGTTTAGGTGATCAGGTCTAAGGGAACAGAGATGGACTTAATGAGTCTTGATTGTGGGACATTTTCCTAAATGATGCCCTTGAACCTAATTTTTTTCCCCGATATGTGATGCCAAATTACCTCAAGGAAGCAGAAATGTCCAGTTCATCATTAAAAAAAAGGGCATTAAAAAAGGGAAACCAAAGAAAAAACTGATTTTATGATCTAGATACAAAATAACATTTTGAGTTTTTTCTCATCATTTTGCTAAGGGATCCCTCTGCACCATGGAAATTGTTGAAAGTCTTTAATTTGTTGAAAAAATGTGTAAGACAATCCCAGAAAGATCAGAGAAGATGTGAGCTCCAAGTTTCACCCAGCAGAATATAAAATATAGGAGATATATCAGTGACTTGCTCCATGCAGGAACACCCAGCTTTATGGTGAATCAGGAATGCTGAACACGGACAATTAGGAGGTTCATTCTGCTAAATTGTTTTAATTATTCTTGGCAGAGGCAGAACAATTCTATAAGAGTTATTTATGATTTTTTTTTAATTAATTGAGGAATTTAAATGAGGCACTCGAAACAATGGTGCACTTGATTAAATATGCACAGTGCAATTGGCAACTGAACCCTGGAGCTGAGCACTGTGGTTGTGCAGCCTGGATAAATTCCATGCTTTCCCTGCACACAAATTTTTAATATGGGATGCATTTGTGCTCATAAATTTCAAGGAATGGTTTGGGTTTGGAGGCACCTCAAAGATCATCTCGTTCCAAACCTCTGCCATGGGCAGGGAACCTCCCTCTGGAAGGATTTCACTTGATGAGGCTTTGCTTGAAGGTTTCAAACCAAATCAAGACTCTGAGCCACTGATAAATCCTTGGAAATCCTCACACACACCTTGCAGATGGAATTTTCCAGGAGAACCCAGAATTTTCCTTGGTCTCCTTCCAATCCTAATGAAAAACCCCTTGATTTTGGTGGGAGGAGAATGAGGGCAGTGCAGTGACTTCTGATAATGCCATCCTCGTCAGAAGGTGGGACTGATAAAAGTGTGAGGAGAGTTTTCTGACAAAAACATTCACATCTTAGAACATGAAGCCCTAATTTTGAAGGTCTCTTGCCCTCTTTCAGTATAATCTCTTGTCCAGTGAATTGTCTAAACTATGAATTATCAAATACACTCTTTTCAGTGTAGCTAAAAATAATCAAGATTTGAATCCCATCCAGCCAGGTTGCCTCATGCAACCTCACAACCTCCTTCTTTCTAAACCAATATAATCCCTTTATTAATGGTGAAACAAAATTAGAGAGGAGCATTTCTGTTGCTAGAGCTTAAAAGCTAAATAAAAGTATTCCTAAGATTCCTATCCCCCTTCAGATAGTTTTGTACCATTTAAAAATGGTGTTATTCAAAAGCTGCAGAAATGTTTTAGAGTACAACACTGCCTTGCAAGGTGCTGCAAGATTGTACAAGGTATGAAGATGTCAAGGAGAGAGGACTTTGAGATCCTAGAAAAAAAATGTGGGTATAAAATTTTAGGGTTTGGATGTTTAAGGTTAGAGCAGAAAAGAACAGAGAAAGTAGAAAATTAAAATGGAAAATTAAAAATAGAATACAGAATGGAATAAAAATGAAGGGAGAAAAGAGAAAAGAGAAAAGAGAAAAGAGAAGAGAAGAGAAGAGAAGAGAAGAGAAGAGAAGAGAAGAGAAGAGAAGAGAAGAGAAGAGATACAGAAAGTGCAAAATAGTGACAGATTGGACAGACAGTTTTACTTTTTGAAAATGTTGTAGAAACTTTTATGGAATATTTTGGCTTTGTTTTCCTGGTGATAAAAGTTTTAAACCCAACCACCATCCAGGACTGGAGGAGGAGGCACCTTTCCATTTCACCAGTTTTATTTTTCTCTAATCATCAGGTTTAGTAGCATCCTTCCACTGCCCCCAAAATCTAAAAATCATAAAAATCACTGAGGTCTAAACCAGAACTCTTTGGCTTCTCTGGAGCTGTGCTGGCTGTTCCAGGCTGTTTAATCTGGGATCCAACCCTCCATCCCAGTGAACAATTCATGAATAACATCACATCAGCCTGCCTATGGATCCATCCCCAAATCCCCACAGCTGGGACCCCATGGGGGCTCAGGGCTCCTCTTTTTCTCCCACCACTCAAAAGCCACCACCCATTTCAGGGTGGGGCTGTTGGGTTTTTAGGTTTGGGGTTTTTTGGATGCTGATATATTTTTAATAGAGGAAATGTTTCATTAGCTGATTATGTAAAAGAAACTTTGCGACAACAATTATTTAAACAAGTCAGATTTCTCAAAATCTGTTCATCTCCAGTAGGAAGTAAAAAAGACACATAAAACTTGGTGGATGCCTAAAAACTCTCTACACGGTCTAGACCACCACTGGATTTTTGCTCCTTTTCTAACCTTGGGGCATGCAGCATTAGCTAATGGATTTTAAACTAGATATAGCTCAGTGGAGAAGGCTTTTCAATTTTATATGCAGCAGAAAAAGTGAGTTTTCACACAGTATTTATATTCCTTGCTGAATTGGAGTCCATTTGCCTTTGATCATCATAAAGAAATATAAATCAGCTGTAGCCTTCCTTTTGATTATTTACCCTCTCCCACAGACCCCTTAGGCAGAAGGGACTTGTGTTTGCTCTTGATTAATTTGCTGTTGTAGTTTTTAAATGTGTCCCTGTTGTGGATGGTTGTAGCAGGAACACGAGGTGATTATTTTATGCTGAAAGCAGTGGACAACTCACATTGTTTCCTCTTATTAGTCCCATTCCAGGAGAGGTGCAGACAAGCCATAAAACTACCAGGCTTTAAACAAATGAGGTGGGAAGTGGTGAAGATGAGGGGGTTTTATAGAGCAGCTATTATTTCACATTTCTACTGGAAAAAAAAAACCCCACTGTAATTTCTCAGCATTGCTCATAGGCACTGTTAAACCTGGAATTACTTGAAGTTAACCCACTGCACATTAATTAGAGATTGCTTGGGCTAAGCTAGACTTTTCTGGAATCTTTTAACATATGGGGGAAAAAAAATCTCCTTTAAAAATTCAGCTTCAGAGAAAATGTACAGAAACTGTTGCCTGCTTCCTGCTAATTTGCAGAATCCTGTAAATCCTGGGTTTTAGGGAAAACCCTGCAAAATGAGAAAGGCAATATTGCATTGTAGGGATGAGGAAGTCTCTTTTCTGTCTGATGGAAGAAGGAGGGTGAATGCAGATGGAGGCAAGGAGTGACTGGGAGCATCCACTTGGATCTCAGACCCTGAGGCTGAAGGACTCAAGGCCACCTAACACAACAAAAAAGGTCCCATAACTGCCAGCCCTGCTTGTCCCAAACCATAAAGTCTGAGTAGCAGAGTGAAAGAAGGAATTCTGCATTTTTTCCACCCCAAAGTCCTGGAGCT
Source organism: Lanius collurio (assembly GCA_020086605.1). NCBI lineage: Eukaryota > Metazoa > Chordata > Aves > Passeriformes > Laniidae > Lanius > Lanius collurio. Next base: position 650 of record JACBWW010000455.1, on the reverse strand, counting down.
GGAGTCGGTGTTTGTGTCCCAGACTGCTGCACACAGAGCTCCTGCTGTTGGTGGCATTACTTGGGAAAATCCATCACTTTTCCTCCTCCCAGCCATTGGAGTTGACTGAATATTGAGTGGGTTTGGGTTGGTTGGTTTTGTTACTCAGAGTGGGCAGAGAGGCCCGTGTTTGGGCAGGAGCAGGGAGCAGGTGCCCTGGACGTGTGTCTGGGAGATGGGGATGAGATCCAGGGCTGCATTCCACTTCTAATTCCAGCCCCAGGCCCCTGGCAGGAGCTGGACCAGCAACCAACATTTGCTTTCATTCCTATTTTCCCCTGTTCATTGTTTTATCCCTCGCAGGTCCACATGAATCACCCAACCTGTGCTTTCAGGATCAGCCCTCAGAGTAAACTCTGAAACATCCCAACCCAACATTCACATCAGAGCTTTGTTCCCAAGTCAGGGCTTTGCTTTTAACCCTCATTGAAACAACAACAACAACAAAATATAGATTTCATATATTTTTCCTAATTTCAAGCATTAAATACATTCCAAATTGCCCTGTCTGCTATCTTTTTAACATGAAAAGTCACCAGAAGGTAAATGTGGTTCAGATGTGCTGACCACTCTTCCTGAATTGCTTGGCAATGCCTGGGATTTTTTTTTTT
>JACBWW010000454.1:6021-35740 GCA_020086605.1 Lanius collurio | reverse complement strand
CTCCATAATACTGCCTTAAAGCAGCATGAGTTGATAAGCCTTTCTCTCTCTAAACAGCAGGTTTTCTCCCCACAGATGCATGCAGGCATAGACAAGGAAAGTGAACAGCTACTTTACCTGGTTGCTACTATCTTCAGTTACGAATGAGAGAAACTGTCACATCGCTAGCAGATGGGAGAATACTAGGAGTGAGATTTAGTGAACTTTCAATGGATATGATAAAATTAACTTGATACAAGCTTTAACCTATAGATATCTAAACACGGTCCCATTGGTAAAAATTTTTGCAATTATCTGGGATGTTAAGCCCTTACCTCTATGTAGGTAAAGTACTTGATGCTAAACTCTCTAGAGAATTTGAGGTGCTTGACATTTAGTTATTGAATGCTTGACATCAAGTATTCTAAGAGAGGAAGAAGTTTAGAGAATCACCCAGTGACAAGCCTTCTGACCTTTAATTTTTACTCTCTTAATATGTCTAATTCAGAATGACATAACCTTCACAAATTCAGCAGCCTATCACCTTGTGGATTAACCAAGGTGTTTTGTAAGAGGCTGCTTCATCTGGGTACTATGAACTGTTTGTTAACATAATGCTACCTAATAAAAGGATTTTTTTTGTAGATGTGCAGACATCAGTGACTGTGTCAGTACACTGGAATTTTCCCACCTCCTCCCCCAGCCTGGACTGGCACCTCTTTTAGACAAGAGTCAGGGAGGTACTGTTCTCACACAAGGTCAAAGGGAGGCTCTTGCTGCTAAAAATCTGACTTCCACAATAAGGAAACTGAAGACAAGGAGAGCATTTGACAGGTTTTAGAAGCTGCAAGTCCAACTGCAGATTTAAGCTTCCCAGGTATCTTGAAGGAAAAACGGATGTACTACATTACACCTGAAAAAGTTCTGCAACTGTTCCTCATCCTGAGTTACAGGGACTACTTAGCCTGCAATTGGCTATGTTTAGGTGGGAAGTGACCTGTGCCAAAAGCTGAACGATACTTAGCAGTATTTACCTCTCCTCTTTCACAATGGCATCATCAAATGCTTGGGAGATACTCTTCAGCTGGCAAATCCCTGAGGAGACCAGTTCCAACTCACAGTCAAACTCTCTGTAAACAGAATGGTCATTGCTAAAGATCAAACAGGACAGACCGACTAGGTGACATTACTCAAGCCTCCAGCCTTGCAGTACCACTCTTGTTACCTCTAGACTTTACCCAGAGAAATTTAGGGCAGTGGGAATCATTCTCTTAATTCCATTGGCCAACTGCTTCACATCTCCATTCATCCCCCAGACAGCTATCTTCCAACTCAGACACAGGATTCAGATTCATGAGGCTTGGATTCAACTTCTAGCTTTAACCTTTCTTGCGACTTTGACCAAAAGAAAAACCTATGTGCACATTAAGAAGTATTTCCCTAGCTCACAACCCTTGATCTAATTTGTGTTTGTTCTTTGAGGCAGGAATCAGTCTACGTTCTATAAGGAACTCGGCATAAGCAGAGCTATTCCTGGTATCTTTGCAAGACAAATAGCAGCTTTGGAAAAATTACAAGTAGGAGTGAGATACATACAGAGCATTTTCCTTTACCCAAAAGGCACCAGCAAAGAACCCAGGTATGTTTCTAGTATCTGACGGGCACTGGTGCTGAGAAACAGTGCAAACTTACCCAGTGGGAGAGTGATTTTGTAAAAGTTACTGTCAGCAAAAAATTACGTTTTTATGTTTCAGCTTTATGCAGAGCTCAGTCCCTGTCTATACAGGGAGGTGGAACTTCTTCCTTAACTATTCAAGCAGCACACCCCTTCAGAAGAATAGGACAGTAAACTGCACACCTTGCCTTTCACTTTATATTCTAATCAGAGTAATTAAAAAAAAAAAAAATATTTACAAAAGAATGTAACTTACATCTTTCTGCTGGAAGGAGCAGGTGATGAATAAGGGCTCTTCAGCGCTGCTGCTCTTCTTGATCTTCGGAGAGAGACAGCATTTTTACCAAGCCAGGATGAGAAATCCCTCCGTTCTCTATGTTCTGACACCCTTGTTGGCCCAAGCAAGGCCCTTTTGCTAGACCTTGGAGTGCCTTTGGAACCAGCTGCTGGAGTAACACTCTTATAGCAAGGTGTAGTACTTCTTTTTTTGGTAGAACTGGTTGCACAGCCTCTGCTGATGGATTCAGCTGGAAAGGTCACCGTTGAGCATACTGGGCTTTGGCAAGACTTCTGTATTTTCTGAAAGAACCATTAGACATGTTAGGCTAAATGAACTCAATTAGCCTGGAGTTTGGAACCACAAAGACTAGGAACATTTGGGCTGAATGCCTCGCTTCCATTCTCACGTCAGGTTTCAACTAATATGAATGCACCTCAACCTCTGTACTCATTTGCACTGTAGGAATCACTTGCTTCCCTAACCCTTGGCGCTCATCAAGGACTTCAGAGCAGGCATTGGAACAAATCTCCTGCTCCTCTTATGCTGGAAAAAGTCAGGCTCCCCAACACAGAACTCGTGCATTTAAAAATCTGAGAACTCCAACAAAGGGAAGTGCAATCTCAAACCTGCTACCCTGCTGCCTTGTAGCGGATTTTGTCAGTCCAAATTTAGATTAACTATAATGAAGAACATGCTATTAAATAGTATGGGTACAGGAGAATAAATAAAAGAAAAAAAATCCCAAGTGCTGCACATTTCTCAGTAACAATTCTTTGCAAGTGATGGCAATCTCTACCCAACTTCCTCCTGAAGGCTTCTCTGCCATATGTGATTAAATACAGTAAGGGAAAAGCTTTTAATTTATAATAAAAAAAAAAAAAAAAAAAAAAAGGTTTCACCTTCCTTCCTCCATGTTCTGCCAGATCCATAACTTGCCTGTCTATACTTTAGGAAAAGATATTAAAGATTTTAAATTTAGTAGCTATGAGACAACTACTAAGTCATGCAAGGGCGTGGGAATGGACTCTCTGGAATACGGTGCTCAGTACAGAATTTAGAAATTTCAGTACTGGAGTTGAAGCAAAAACTAAACTCTGTCCATGTTCCACTGCAAAGGCAAAGTACCTGGGACACTCTTCCAAAAGCGTATTTTGCTGTTCTTTTAATAGTCTGAAGAGTTTGGCATCTCTGTCTTGGTTCTAGACTTTCCCTAGCCGGGCTTTTATGAAACTTCAGCTCTACTTGCTTTAATGGTACCCGTTTCCTTAGAGACATGCAAATGGTATTGAGAGAACTCAGAGAGGCCTTTCTCTTGAATTTGTCAGGCACAGGGCTGTCATTCTCATTGAGGTCAGCCAGGAGCTGGTGTTTCCGCCAGGCCACTGTTGCTTTGACATTTTGAAGCACAGATGCCATCTTGTTCCAGTTCTTGGTCAACCTTATTTCTAAAACAATCAAAATGAGAGCAAAGCTTAGATAGAACAAGGTACAAAGCGGTGTAAAAAAAAAGATAAATGGAAACTGTTACACAAATATTTGGTTACACTTGCTTGAAGCAAGAAAAACAGAGCTGAGCAGACTTTTACTTGGAAGCTTGAAAGAGAAGAGGATTGATTTCTACAGCCGTTTAGGTTTGTGCAAGCCCATAAAGAAGCCTCGTACTGCAATTCTGCTGCTAATTTGGGAGGCAGAATGCTCTATGAGTGCAATTTTTTTGTTTGTGTCTCAGATCAAGATCTGGTATTCCCATATTTTTGCCTTTTTAAACTAAAACAACCTTCCACTGTGAGACAAGTTTACACAGCTGCTGTCTCCTGCCATACTTGCTAGCTGAAGGCTCCTGCTTCAGTCACAGTTATGATTGTGGATACATAAATCCTGAAACAGACAGGATTATTACTGGCAGAAGACTTTGGGGGAAAGGGCTAAATTGCTAGTTTACCTAAATGACAGATGACATTTTAAACATATGTACATATATACTTTCAATTCTTGATTTTCACTTGCTAGCAAATATGATTCAGGTGAAATGCCCCGAGAGAGCCGCTGCCGTCCTACGGTTACAATCATCTGTTATCAAACGAGTATTGCACAGTACAGCGCGCTGCTGTAGTTCTTCTGGAACCCGCAGCTGTCTGGGGTAGCCCCCGCCCGGGCCCCTGGACACGCCCGGCCCTAGGCCTCGTCCGATACGATCCGAGCCGCTCTCGCCGCAGGCACCCCGCTCTGCTGGCATTGCGCGTGTTCCCCGCCGACAGCCGCGGCAGATCCGCCGAGCTGCCACATCGGGGTAACGAGACACGGGGGCACCGGGAGGCCCAGCTAGTGCCGTTATTGCACCCCCCGGGACGGTAGAAGCAAGTACGAAAAGTACCGCCAAGACCAGAGGAGACGGACTCAGGAAGAGCGGGCCGCGACTCGGGGCAGTACTCACTCAGTGCACCTGCACCGGGACCGGGACCGGGACCGACCTACCACCTCCCTCCAAGAGCTGCCGTGAGCATCGCCACCACATTTGAACACCGCCCCGCTCCCTCCGAGCCCCCGGATTGGCGCCGCCGCCGCCGCCGCCCGCCACAATTGGCTGGGCCCAGCGCACGCGCGTTGGCGGTTACTCGGCACGGCGTGCGCGTCGGCAGCTGCGGGTGAGGAGGGGCGGTGCGAGCCTGGGCTGAGGGGGCCTGCCCCGGGCCCCCAGCGACACAACAGCATCATTAACTGCTTTCTTTCGATGCTGCTGAAACTGCAAAGCAGACTAACGTAATAGGTCTGAACTCTGGTGTTCCACTAGTGTCCAAAATAATCTATGGCGAAAGGCTGAGAGGGCTGGAGCTGTTCAGCCTGCAGAAGCCTTTTCATCTTTAAAGGGGGCTGCTAAGAAGGATGAGGACAAACCTTTCAGTGAGCCCTGTAGCAAGAGGACAAGGGTTAACAGTTTAAAAAAGTTGATTTAGACTCGATTTTAGGAAGAAATTTTTTTACAGTGAAGGTGACAAAATACTGGCAGAGGTGGCCTAGAGAGGTCCCCATCCCTGGAAAAATTCTGGGTCAGTTTGGGCTTAGCTCTGAGCAATCTGATAAAGATGAAATCATAGAATGATTTAGGTTGGGCAGGGGGGGAATTGGACTAGATCACCACCACACTGATCAGTCCCTTACAGCCCAAACTATTAGTTCAGTTGGTTACAGCACGGTGCTGCAATTACACCAAGGGTGTGAGTTTGATCCCCATATGGGCCCTCCACTTAAAAGTTGGACCTGATGATCCTTGTGGGTCCCTTGCAGTTCAGAATATTCTGTGATTCTATATTAACTCCACTGAGGCTTTATGCAGACGCAGATGTATTTTAGCATAACCAAAAATAGCTTTTAAATGCATCTTACGTGAAGTAATCCCATGTTTTATTTTGGACACTTTAAAACTGCCTATGTAAGTCAGGTCAGGTTTAAATTAATGATATAGGTTGAACCTTTGGGATAGTCATATATGTAACTACATAGATCCAAGAGTTTGCATGGGTTTGCGCATGTTTAGATTAAACACTTTATTGGAAATATCACACAACAGGAGAAGTGATGAAAGACATTAATCCAGTTATTATACTTTAAAAGAGAAGGACTTTCCTTCTGTGGGAAGCTATATGCAAACGATCTTAAAAAGTAGATGATGTCTCTGCTGACATTATCTTGAAAATACTGCACAGAACAAACTGATTTAGCCTTTAAAAGTAGGATCAAGTTGCCAACAAACAACCGTAGATATACTTTTAGATACAATACAGAAACATTAGAAAAGTTAAGAAACAGTACATTTGTGTAAAATATATACTATGCCAACTTAATGTTGTTCTTTTATCATTCATGCTAAACACACTGTCATATATACACACATGCTCTGCATTTTTTAAAAATACAAAAAAATTGAGGGCATACACTATATAATTTCAATTTAATCATACAATCAAATTGTTGAGGTTGTTCATATAGAGCAGACCTCTTAATGCGCAAAGCTGTAAGTTTTTCTAAAAGTATGTCAGCACTATCTCCCCCATCTTCTTACACACAAACCACCAATAGATCAGCTCAGCTTATAGTTTTCCCCTTCCCTGCAAACAGGTTACTAGTAAGTCACAGGTATCTTTACCATCACCTCTCTGAAGCGGGAAGACTTTACAAAACCTGTACTAATACCTTGTGAGTAGCTGCAAAAACAGGCTAAATTACAGAAAGGATGTAGATTCACCCTGGCGAATTGGCCATAATTTTACAGTCTAAAACTTCCCTTATATAATTATATGATACTAGGCCTAAATTGGCCAAGCACTTACCTGTGTCTTACCAAGCACTCACACATCACACAGTAAAATCGTCCGTGACCCGGGACTGTGAAGAAACGTGACGTATTAAGCCAGTATTTCCCCTCTTGTGGTAGTTACGATGGAACGTGGCTCTGCTACTCAGTAAAAAGTATTCTACTGTAAGAATGTAAATAGGTATAGTTTGTGTGCTAGTTGTCGACAGATTTCTCATCATGCTTAATCCAAACTCCTCCCAAAGGTAACTACAATGTGTTTATCCTTACAGTGCATTTGGTGGAGCTACAGGCACATGCTTACTCTTCAGAATTACGGTCGTTCAAGACACAGCAAAAAACTGAAGACAATGGCACTTATATGCCAACAAAGGGGTTGCTTCATTCATGGTTTCTTAAGATAACTAGTGACTAGAAAGGGAGACTGAACTAAAATCATATTCCAAATGCAATTGAACTTCTGTACTTTTTAAACTGAAATTCAGAGCACACAGTCATGACTGGAACAAAAATCTTTTAAATAAAAGCTCCGTGTTGTTTTCACTGATTTTACTTAGTTATCTGTCACATCATTCTAAAAAGATGCAATAAATCTGAAGAATGCTTGACATTTTTATCATAAATGGTCATCAATACAGAACCAAATTAATCTTTCTAAATATCTACAAAAAGCACAAGGGCAGGTTAAAAAATATCCTCTAGCATGACCAGAGGACTTGTGGCTTTCAATTTTTACTTTCTATGAGCCTTAGAAGGCTTCTTTTAAGTACATATTTTAGTGGGTTTAACATCATTGTGAAAACAACACTGTTGATTTATCAAAAAGAAAGCCAGAAAGAATGGCACGTGACCATTTTGTCTAGTAAATCTGGAATAATTGAACTGTACTCTGGTTTTAATGCTAATTTAACTGAAAACTGAAACTAGTGCAGTGCATTTCAAAACTCCCACATCTTTCATATTATTTTTTGTGTACTGTTTACCTACATCAGTCGGCATATGTACAGAACAAGTTACAAAGCGTTCACTCCTTCTCACACTGAGGAGCTCCTCTCCCCTTGAGTCCACGTAAAAGCACATTGTAGGCTTGTTACTATTACAACTATTCAAAGAATTTTGTACCTTGCCAGCTCCCACCTTTCCCGCAATCCTAAACCATGCAAGGATGCAATCTCAGACACAGAACGGCCCCAGCTGCTGCTATTCTTACCAAGAAATTAATCCAGGACTGCCAGTAGAGGCTTTAAGCAAGCCTCTCAGCAAATCACATTAGATTTGACCATTACAGACAAATGCCATTATGTAACATAGTAATCTGTCACCACACTCATCAGACAGGAGATTATGCTCTCTTTATTCTTTAAGAGAACAAAACAATGCCTGTTTGATCTCTGTATGTGTATGCTGGAGTGGAGGGGTAGGGTTGGAGGGGAGGCATTATTGCCCAAGTGGTTGAGTACTGTGGGTTATTATTTGCTAAACAGAATTTTCCTTGTCCATCTCCTATTTCTTTTGTACTATGCTCAACAGAGAAGTGAAACTGAAGGTGCTATCTTCTGGAGTTTTACCTGCATTTTAAGATGGAACACCTTCATTGCAGAATCACTGCATAAAATTGTCCCCAGCCTTGCAGAGATAGGAGAAGCAAATTTGCTTCCTGTGATCTTTAAACATAAAAATCCTCAAAATCCAACCTACTACTAGCACCAAAATGACAGCATTTGCCTTTGTCAACATCCTTTTCAAACCTATTTCTGTGTTACTGACATGGTGATGTGATCAACACTTTGGTGCACTGCTCAGCAATACTTCAGTCAGCCAGCCGCACAGCTGAACATAAGCAAAGGGGCAGTAAAAAGCAAGAAATAATACTGTGTTCCATTTGCAAAATGTCACTCTTCGCATTAGCCTGCTGTACTTGACCCTTCTGGCTGGAGAGGTGTCGATGGTTTTATTCAAAACGTCGTAGATGACTGTACAGGGACTGGACGTAGGTGAAGACGCACATGGGATCTGGCTTGTGACCCATCACCATCATGTCTTCCACTTCTATCAGACGATCACAGTGTGCCATTTTTCTGTAGTAATAGTAAAACAGATACAACAAGTCTAGAGTTACATAGCTGCTTCCAAGATTCATTTACTGCTCTGATTTGAGCATCATCAAAACATTTAAGAAATCCTGAGGTTTATCAGCTGCATTTCCTTTCACAATGAATTGAGCAGGGTCAGGCCACACATTGTTATTTCTCTGACCATGGAATATTCCTGTTCTCTCTCTCTTCCTTTATACTGGGATCTGATCTAAAGCCCTGTAGGGTTGGGGCTTTTCCACTATCATTCACATTCTTTATAGCTGTAGCATGTAGCCCAATCTCACGCTACTCTGCCCATGTCTCAGTTTTTGGTTAATATATAGGGGGTTTCAAAAGAATGGAAAAACTCAGGAAGAGAGGAGATGTGCTGACGAAGGCCCATGTGGCTGTGAATTGATTTATTTCCACCACCCCCCTATCTTCAAGATGTGAGTGATGTGGACCAGCAGAAAGGAACAGATCTGCAGAGGCTTAAGATGAGAAATCACAAGGGCAGGAAGCAATTTGATCAGCACAGCTAGTACCGGGGTGAACAGCAGTAACCGAGAAAATAACTTTTACTGGCACTTGAATAAATCAGTTTAAAGGCAATCATAGCTATGAATGGTAATTTCTGTAGATACCTCTCACCTAATGTTTCTTAGTACTGGGTTCGTGGTGTCTTTTGTTCTCCCCTAAACTTACTGTTTACATAAACTGAGGTAGAAGAACACTGCAGCTTTCCCTTGAGAGTTGTAGATAGCTCTTTTTAGAGATCAATCACCTAAAAGTATCACAGAATCTCCTTCAACTCACTGACAAGCAACAAAATTTTTTTATACATACATATATGTGTACTTATAAAAATACTTGTAATTCCCAAATTAATTCTTTTGCTAGAGGCTGTAATAAGAACAAACAATATTATGTGAAGAATTTTAAAAGGTTTTTACTGCATGACCAATAGCAAATCCAGTCCTTTAAATTACTGCATTAGCCACGTATTCCTACCACCTGTTACTATTCCGAAGAAGCGTATCAAACCGAGCTGCATACCACATGGAGAGTTCTTACTGTAAGAATCATGTTGATACCAGCTCAAAAAAGTTACTGTTTCTCACCAGCGAGTTCACATTCATGACAACTTTAACAAACAAGTTAGCATTTAACTGCCTGATATACAGCATAAGAAAGAATCTGGATAATGTGACCGAGGGTATTAGCGCTGCCATTTCAGAAATGCAGTTACCCAGTTGAGATACTGAGAAGCTCTCAGCCTCAGTCTCTATTTACGCTAAATTCAACCTTCATTCTTATTCAACCAAAACAACCCACAGACAGAGGTGAAGTCTCCCACGTCCTGTGCGTTCTCTCTGCAGAGCTTTATTATCTTTTTTGGCATAATACATGCAAGCTAATGATAGAGAATCTACAAGAATAATAATTAAACTCTTCGCTGTTGCCCAGGCGCATTAGACTTGAACTAGAAGCACTTCACAGAGAGCTAATGTACTCACTCAGCCGTTGCGAAGGCCAGCTCAAAATTCTGCTTGCGATTAGCTGGGTCAAGCTTATTATAATCAAAAGCTTCAGGAAAGAAAGAATGAACAAGAGCACAGAATGCCATCCCATCATTCCAGCTTGAGGAGAAGTTCTGGAGATCAATGTGCTGTCATGATGAAAAGAACACACATGTTAATGCAGCAAAGGGGAACAAATAAGAGCAGCGGCTTTTGTTCAATGCAGTTTTCTATCCTTCTTTGCCACCAACAAGAACAAGAACACAGGCTTTATTTTTTTCTTCCCATCTTTGTATAGCCATTTCACTGCTGACATTCTGGGTACTAAATAGCACACTTAGCAACATAAGCTTTTTGCCTGAAATACCCAGATTGCAAAGCAGACACATAGTCAAGGTCCCTGATCCAAAGCCACTGAAAATACTGTGAAGAATCTAATCAATATCAGTGAGCTGTGGAGCAGGCCCAACGCACCAGCTCAGTATCTGCGGAAACTAAGGACACCGCTTATATACGATCATATATAACCCTCTGGAGGATTTAAAATTGAAGAACGGTTCGTTCTGTGGCTGTGAATAACACTAGATAAAGATCATGCTTGCTTGCTTTGCCCAATTCAATACCTGTTTACACACAGATAGGTGGAAATAAAGGAAGAATAACACCTACTGCACAACCTGATTATTCTTAAATTTTTATTGTTATTTTCAACTGCCACAGTGAAAAGAAATGTATTTGTGCTCATCTCATGCTGCTTTCCCATCATATAAAATTCAAGCCCCAGCTTTTCTGGTAAACAATTAACAGAAATTTAATTAGTTCTGCTTATTTATACTCTAATGTTCAGTTTACCAATAATTATGCACATTTAGTAACATTGAAAAACATGCTACGCACATAAAAAAATCCCTTGGAAAAAAAGATTCTATGTTTCTTTAACAATTGCAGTTTAAGGCCAGGTAAAATTAAAAAATCTGAACTGCTGTATTCTTTTAGTTACGCTGATGCTACCTCATAAAAATTTACTCACTGTGTGATTCAACCTCTAACATTTATGACAAATTCATTTGTCAAATACCAACAGAGTACTTTGGTCTGCATGTAGCAAAATGGCCATAGTCTCCATGTATTCAGAACTGGTCATACATAATGTGAATGCAAAAATTACAGTCGGCAACTAAGAAAAAAATGTCTGAGTGTATACTGAAGTTTATATCCATAAGCACAAAAATGTAGGCTTTCAGAAAAACACTACTGCGTTGCTTACGTAGACATACAGAATCTCATTCATGCAATCAGTCTTGAAGTGCTGCCTATGCAAACCATGTTTGTATTACCCACACTAAAACTGATGACCTCGAGGAAGCCAACGCATTCTCTAGCATATTTTACATTCACCTTTTGAGCATGGTTTTTTGGGCAAATTCTCCTGAAAAAAAAAAAAAGAGAGAGCTGAAAGCGCTAGCATAGCTTCACCTTGTATCCCATGGTTTTTGAGCGACACCAGTCTAATAGAATTTGTTTAATGCTGCTAGCGCTGGCAACCCCAAAACTCAGCGACCTCTTCAGCTTAGATCTGGATTCTCCTTTTCCTCTGGAAAATTAACAGAGACCAGATTAAATTACATTCTAGAAAAACTTAAACCTACTTGTTAGGAACATCTATGCAACCTTGCCCAGGTCAGCCCCTCCAGGTGATATTTGAGAAACATGTTGCTGAAACCTCAACTTGTTGGTCCTGCAAGAAAAACTAATTTTTATGTCACTAAAGCAAGAATTCCAAGCCCTCTTCTATTTAAATCATACTCCCATCAAGAAGAGTCCATACTTTTGATCCTCAATGAATGGCAACAGAAAGTCACTGTATTCGCAGTCCCCTATAAGGATGGAGAAGGCAGCTTTCACAGAACTCTTGAGAAAAGACACCTGCTGCCTCAGCCAGAGGAATCTGTGGCTGCAAATTTCCAAGACTTGGTCTGTAAAGTCAGTAAAACTTTAAGTGATCTCATATTGTCCCTTAGCTCCAAATACTACACTGAGAGAGCTCTCCCACCCAGCTATACACTGCTGGTAATAACTGACAAATTAGTTTCCCATTCACAAACCATTCCAGAGACAAGGACTGTGACATACCTTCCATCATCACGTTGAAATTTCTCGAAAAGCGCTTTTCTGGCCTGTGTTCCTGTAGTCCGTGGGAGCGTCTGAGACCGCACCAGTTCTCGCCTCCTTTCAACTTGGCGATGTACAGTAGGAGGAGGCGAGTGAGAGCTAGGGGTCACATCACAGCAACTGTCAATTGCACTGGAGAAACACAACATGAAAAGGATGTAGTAAACAAAAGGGTAACTCTGCAGTGACAGGAGCCAGCATAAAGGTTCAACTGTTGTCTCTACACCTCCCAAAAGATCCATTTCAAGAGGAAAGGGGTGAGTCAAAAGCAATTTTAATAAAAGTAAAATTATTATTGACACACAACAGCACTTAAGTATAGAAGACCATAAGGTACTAGTACAAATAAGACACAGCTCGACAAGCCACAAGCACTTGGTAGCACTGAGTAGAACAACAATTAAAAACCTTCACAGAAAAAATGTTGTGGCCACACAGGAGCACTAAATCCCTTTAATTGCCAAGGCTCAGAGTTCCTTGAGGCAGTCACATTTTTGAAATGAAAGAGTAATTCAGGAAGTATTTATGAAATTTTTACTTATAGCGCACAGAATTCTGAGCTTGTGTCAGTGTTGCTTTACTGACTGCAAGTTGGTAATTTGATTGAAAAATATAGGATTATATTCCAGTTTGTTTTCATTTGAGCCATATGCCACTTCATCAGCATTAATGAAGTCACACATTGCACTTGGAAATATTCCCTGTAACAGAGATGGGGAAAGAGGCAAAGAACAATGACATCGGTGTCACACATTAATTTCTGGTACAGATGGAGGTCAGGTATGACACCAAGTTCTCTACAGTGCTTAGCGTATCATTACCCAAATATTGGAGCGCTGATGTTGGAACTACCTCAGAAAAAATTAATTTGGGATTGTTTTCAAGGCAGATACAAGCCCAATTTAAGAGATTTAAACTTTCTTCTCTCCCATTTTTTCTTGACGGATATTTTGCCTGCTAAGGATGTCTGGATATGCCAGGAATAATTGCGATATCACATAGTCCTTTACTAAGCAAGTGCAACTCTGAGTTAATAAAGAATGCATAGCAGTCCTCAGCAAGGCATTTATCTGGAAATTAAACTCTAGGCTAGCCAAACTAAGCATATTTGAAGGTAATCATATGTTGGTGTCCAAAAATAAGCCCAAAGTACAAATTTCAACACAGATGACTATTTTTAAAATTGTTTTCAAAGGACCTGATAACTTCCTCCTCCTAACAAAAATCTACCACTATCGGGCACTGAAAGTCTTAGTAAAACTAAAAATGTGGAAACCCACAGTTAAGTCTACTTGAAACTGCTCTATAAAATTTTTGTTCTTTCTCATCTCTGTTCCATTTAGCTCAGAGGAAAGCTCACAGCCTTTAACAGGCTTAAAATATAGCACCAGTGATTCATTTGTTCTTCAGCGCACTGGTGGGGCAGCCTGAAGAAGCCTCCCCCCCCAAAAAAAAGAGCCAAATGTACTAAGTCTATCCAAAGCTGTGATGTTGATGCACAGCCTGCTAGATGTCTCATGAAAAGAAAGGCATGAGGATTGATCAAGATACGGCCCTGATATAGGAACCAGAGGCACAAAAGGAGCAAGTCATGCAGGGAGTTTAGGGGGAATGAATGGTCCTCAAACTAGACATATAGCATGATATATATAGCAGGTTGTTGATTTCCAATCAGGAAATAACCTGGTACGTTTCACCTGAGAACATCCAGAGTACGTATACAAGCACCGGTGTGTTGAATGAACAGTACATCACTAGGATGGTTTTAGTATAGATAGTATGATTATTCTAGTAGTCATTGACTGGCTATTCCCTGAAAGTAGAAGCGTGGTTAAGAGGAATAGGCCCATTTAAATGCTGATAGACATAGTATATTCACTAAATGAACTACCTAGGTTAATGTAAGAGATTATGGGGCAACTAGGTTAATGTACAATTATACATTCAATGCTTAAAATATAGCATCTGGGACTCACCTCTTTTCCAAGTCAGCAGAACACCTGTCCCTTGAGACCACAATGGCCTAAGAAAATGTCATGAGGAATGCATACCTTTCACTAATTTTGGTTCCATTACGCAGCCCATAGTTCACAGCTGGGACAGACTTGGTGACAGAAGTAGCATTCTCTATATAAAAATAGAAAAGACGCATTGGTGCGGAAACTTCCCTCATGTGCTTTCAAATAGAAACTTTCCTCGTCTGCTTCCCTGATGGATAGACACGCACTGATTTTTACTCGCCACACTGAAAAGCTGCAGGCCTCTAACTTCCATATGAGCTAACAAGCTGGGGAAGAATTTTCCCCAACGGTTCGTCTGTAAAATTGTTGCACTGCAGCAAGGATAGTGTAAGAATACCAGAAAGGACTCAGAGGATATCTTTGATAAAACTGCACTCAGAAGGTCAGATCACTTCAGGCCTCTGTGCAGACCTCAGAGGAGGGCACGCTGCCATGGAAACTTTGGTTGAAGGAAAAAGCGGTGCTTGCAAAAGTCATTCTAGCAGACAGACCCTGGGGTGTTTAACATAACTGAGTGCATAACTTAAATTACCTAATTACTACCAGGAAGACAGTTTAGTTCGTAAACTAGAACGGACTCCAAGTTGCAAATGTGGCTTAAAACCAGTCTGCAACTTCCTTCCTCCACCCCTGAGGGTCTACCTTTTGTGCTTTACCTCTTAGAGCTCAGCTCTGGACTCCAACTATGCTCTATAAACACAAAAGTGGATGACACATTTTGTCCTTTGACACATTCATATTACAAGGGAAACTCCTTACTTCTATCTTGCTCAAAGTCATTTGCTTCAAAACACATGGGCATGTGGGCTCATCACTTGCCGATTGCCATTACCTTGTGTACAGTCACAGTTTTCACTTGATCAGCTTACATCTTCACTGCTCAAGCTGTCTGCCTGCCACACTTTCCTGGCACCTATGGTTACCGCTGCAGAGATTGCCTAACAGTACACACGTACATCACTGTGCAAATAAGGGTAAGTACCCCTCTCTTTGAACTGATTTTGAGAATCTGATGGAGTAGAGCAAGTTTTTTACGATTCTATGAGTCTGCATAGAGACTTGATAGCAATTTTAGTATTACCATTTAGTATCATCAATTTTAGTATTACCTTTCAGTACTACAAATCAAAAACTACACGCTCAGATCTGAATCCCCCAAAGAGCATGGAATCACTCTCAATTTTTTTTGCATAAAGGCACGCTGATAGGAACACTCACCCAGAGATGACTCCATTGTTCTCATTGTAACAGAATTCCATTCCTTCTCTGTATCAGCCCCCCAAAAAAAAAAAAAAAAAAGACAAAGGAAGTGCTAGCAACATTCTCAGCTTTAGTAAGATAAAAACTGAAAGAATAAGCTGCAAAAAATCCCTATCTCTTGCTGATAATCCCATCTGGTCTCTTTCTGTAATTTCCGACCCGTGTGTGTGTGTGTATATACACAGTCCAATTCAGAAGTGCCAAGGATGAATGACTTCAATATGATTTTTTTTAAGTCAATTTTGATATAACTGAGATTCTGCAATCACTGACACATGTATATGTGTCAGACTCCTGTCAGTCATTCCTTCCTCCAAATGACTATTGGAACTTGTTAGCCCTATACCTGCCTAACTTCTCAAAGCACTAAAAATGTCTACAAATTTCAGTAACATAGCTGGGCATGTTTAATAGATTCAGTAACTTATTGAATTCAGTAACTGTGCTATAAGATATGCTTCACTAACAACTCAACTACATTAGGCAGCAAAAATTCTCTGCAGATGTGACATTACAGCCAAAAGCTCCAGCTAGGACCCACAATATTCCAAACTGGAGCATCCAACAATGGGATATATAGCCGTAGAAGCGAGGTATCATAATTACCACTAGGTCATGGGAAAACACTCATAGCACCAGTTGAAGAAAGGCAATGGGATGAGGCTTCAGAAGGTTATTTTTGTCTCTTTTACCTGGCTGGTTGGAAGGTTTTACTCCCATTGTATTCGTGCTCTTGCCCTGTCCCAGCAGGCAAGAAGGTGTATTATTTGTTCCTGTTGAACAGATGTTCTCTCCTGAAAACTTCTCAGATGTCCTGGTTACTGCAGTAACGGGAAAGTGGGGCATCTGTAAGGTGACTGCAGGGGCATGGGCTTCAGGGGAAGAAGATTCTGACATCTGAAAAGAGGTCAGCTCATGGGCAACTTTTGCCTGACCTGAATAAAAAACAGGGGAGAGGAAGTAAATTTGTTTGCATATTTGTAACAAAAGTTACAAACCAATGTCCATGCAACAGCTTTATTTTACAAGTCATTGGAATTACTCCCATAGGAACCATTGTACCCTTTATGTAACAGGAACAACCGTAGCGCAAGTGATTTCTCACAGCGATCACACTTACTCTACCTGAATCACAGCAGGAACAATGTCTTCAGATCATTAATACACTAACATTTGCATTCGGTAAGCTTTTCTTCCTCTGTGCAGCCCTCACTTCCAATCTCTCTCTGCCTCGGTTAAGGAAGCAGCATTTTTGTTCTTTTCATGGTTTTATGAAACACTGTATGACTTTCTCTAAAGTGGAGATGGTAAGTCCTTTCTCCACTGAAGGATGATGGAAGCGGACGGGTGATGCGCAAGCTGTTTTGGGATGCAAGACTACAATGGAACCCAGCATAGCAGGCCTTATTGCTCATCTCCCAAGTTAATGTGACAGTAAGAGCCTCTAATTTATGAAACACCATAGTACATGCTTAACAGTAAAGCCAAAGTTTAAATGTTAAATTCCTAACCAGGAAATAAAGTATTGGTGCCACAGGACAATATCTGTTCTGAACTATAGCAGATTCTAACCCTTCCAAAATGCGAGACCTGCTCTATGACTGCAAGGATCAGGTATTTTACAAGCAGCGTTACTTCATTTCATGCCCCATTCCTACCTGATGATGAAGATCGACGCCCATTTTCAATGATGGAAGAACTAAAAACTCTTCTAAACTCGGGTTTCTGGTGGTCATCCAGGTCTACACTCTGTCAGAACAGACAACACACATGACAACTAAAATTCAAACAGCAGCAAAAGTGAGAAGAATATCCAGAAACACCTGCCAAGAACAGGTCTTCCTCGTGCAAGTGATGCCAATATAAGAAGGGAACAATTACCTAAGCCCAAGAGCCAAGCCTGCAAATGAAGCATTGGCAATGCAGAATTTACATCAATCTCTGTGCACTTGTTCTTAATGGACCCCAAGCACCTAGGAGGTGTTATCTTTTGTTAGATGAAGGTATCACCATCCACCGTGTGATGGTGATAAACAGAAGACTGCATGTAATACAGTGATAAACAGAAGACTGCATGGAAAAAATTGAGATTGCATGGAATAACACTGCATTTTTTTTTCTATTTGCTGGAGAAAGAAATTACATTATGAAAACATATTGTACAAGCATTACATAAAGTAAATCCTATCGTAGGACATTACAGCTATATTATAATCTGTAACTTTGGTAAGAATAGCTTTCTTCTGGGAAAAGAATAAATTCTCCTCATAATGTCTGTCAACATAATTCCAGAAAAATCAGCCAGGTACTTTTTTGGGGTTTAGTAGGAGGTTTTGTTTGTTTGACCATTTTTTTTTTGGCTGGTTGGGCTGGGGTTTTTTTGAGGGGGAGGGAGGGGAAGGGGTGCATTACACCATGAGGAACTATGTGATTTTTGGCTGTGTAACTAAAGAAAGAAGAATCTCCTTCACGGATCCATGATTACTGCAATTAAAAAAAAAAGTATCTTCTAAGAAGCAGCAGCTACAAGTCATAGAGAGAAATTCCCCAACACACAGTCCACAAAAATATTTTAATTGATTCTGGACAGTTATCTACCTATGAGATGAGCCAAAAAAACTTACTAATAAAGAAATAAATCTGTAATGTGCTATTATAAATATAATCAAAAATTCTTATAATCTCAATCCAAACAAGTTTTGTTTTGACAGAAAGATTGAAGATAGATACTGAATATTTTATACTGTACATAATTATAAAAACAACAAAACATAACAGAAAAGGAAAGAGATAGGCTGTATACTTCTAACAAATTCATTTGTTTCAGGTTTTCATACACAGGAAATATGGACCAAACTGGTGACGTGATCATAAACTATCCACTCAAATTATAAATATATATCTAAAATTATCTCATAGACAATACAGAAACCACACGATCAAGGCAAATCAATAAAAATATTTTCTTGGAACTTGTCCGCTGTTTATCGTGCATCTGTTTACACTCATCCAAAATAAACCGGGAACAGCAGACGATAACATTAACACACTTTGCAGATTTTTTTTTTTAATTGTTTCATCTTGTTATATGCTGGAGAGCGTACTTGAGATACTAGAACTTCCATTACTTCGACACATATCCTAGTCAACTTCCGGTAACTACGGTCTGAAATCTTGCTAAGATTGTTAGTTACCATTAGATTACAATAAGGCAGCCTAAACACAAAACTCTTGTAGGGTCGGATTCGGATCTGTCTAGATACTAGGGTCAACTTCCAACTGATTTCAATGGAACAGAGATGTACATAGCAGAATTTGAGCTATATATCTACATTACATAAGTCAAGGAAAATCCTTCATTTGACTTTAAAGTTGGGCTTTACATTCTCAGATCACAGTCACCACCCCAGCTTTTCAAGAATACAGCATAACTTGGAGAAACCATTAAAGTTTGGTAAAACTCCATTAAATCTGACTTCAAAAAGAGGACCTACTACCTCGTCTGTCAGCAGGCGTCTTAGAAAAGTGTACTACAATAAAACAAAAAAATTGGAAAAAACGGTGGCAAGACATTGAGATACTATGAACTGTATTTAAGGCTCAGCACAGATGGTGCATTTATTATGCTGGACTGCACACTGTTTTTTAATCTGGGGTGTGATTCTCATGACATTTTATTTCTACACTAAGTGAGAAAAAGAGGGTGACCTGGATATGGTTTTCAAACAAAACAGTACAAAGTTAAGAAGAGGACTGGAAACTTCCTGAAAATGTGGAAGATGTACTCTCAGAAAATTTACTTTTAAAGTTTTCTCAGCTAGGAGCTTTCACTTAATTCTCTAGTCTAGTTTCTAAGTCAATGATCTTTTGGGGGCTATATAGGCACTTACGTGCACTGCTAGATAAGAGTGCAGAGGTTATATGAGGAGCCAAGCCATTCCTTTGTATGTTTACCACCAAAATGCAGAAGAAGCTGCTTTTCTTTTTTTTTTTTTTTTGTTCTTTTAAACAACAGCCAGTCAAAGAATCAATCACGCATATAACACCACATTTTAGCACAATATTGCCTATAGGCCCATTAACAGGACTGACAGATTTCCACCAATGCCTACTGAAGTCTTGAGGTGCACTTAAGGTAGCTGGGAGTTAGAATGCCCATGCCACACCTAGGTTAGCATGCATTAAGATACACTGCAGGTTTTACACATGAAATGTTGATTTAGCAATTGATACAATGATGTTCATTGTATCAATCCAAACAAGGTGATTTTTTGCTTTGTTTTAATTTCCCTCTATAGGTCTTATTTAAAAGAAAGGAATCTAACCAGATTGGGGAAGTTGGATCTTTCCGAACTGAAATAATTTAACCCTGTCCTGGCCAAAAGTAGGATAACCACATACAAAAAAAGCTGAACTCTTGATAGTTACCTAGCTCAGGCCCAAAAGGAGTTTTTTTTGCAAAGCTAGTCTACAAACTTCAATACATCACCAAAAGAATAGCTTTTTAAAAATAATATTTTTCAGTTTTATACCATATGCCATCCCTACAGAGAGTGCTTCCATCCACACAGAGTCTGACTTACTGCCACTAAACTGGATGTGTCATTGTACCCAGATGTTTTATTTCCTGAAAATAAAATTATTTTGAAACTTTTGTATTTATCAAGAAAAGGATACTGCGCATTAATAAACTCAGTTGTCACTAGCTGTCAGGATTGAGAAAATTACAACAAATACTAATTATAGAACCCATGCAGAATTGGGGGTGCAGAGCTTTTATCACCATCTTTAGCACAGTTGAGATCCCAGTCAACAATTATTGCCCATATCCAGAACTGAAATGTAGAGCATAGCTAATGCAGCTCCCTAGAATGTACCCATGATACACGGTTAGAACTGTTTAGCCATTCATGTCAGCCATTATGACCGGAATGTAAAAAATGCCTGCACAGGCTGTAAACATGAATCTACTTTTATAAGCTGGGGAGGTGGAGGTGAGTAAAATTGTCAAATGACGTGGTCCTTGCAAAAGGTCATGTAGCATTCTACACACTGAACCGGCTTTCTGATGCAATGACAAATGCTGCATTATCTTATTTTACGCAAGCCCGACCACTACAGTTTGGCTGACAGTGCCAAAGAAGAAATTGATACCAGGCTGGAGGACGGGGAAGAAGGCCCGTGTGCTGACAGAACAGCGGGAGGATCTGAGATCAGATTCTGATGTGCATTTAGAAGGGTCAGGCTGAAGTACTTTCAAAAGCCACTTTGGAGATGCCAAGCTTCTGACAAACCCACGTGTTTAGCAATACTACTTCTGTCAGTGCTGGTTACATAGATTATAAATAGCAGAGGGATAGCTACATGTATCTGTACTTAATATTAAGAAGTACTCATTTGTACAACTCATGCAAAAACAACATGATGAAGAACTGGCAAAGCTGAAGAAAATAAAGTTAACACTAATATTTTGCATGCCTTATCCAAGCTTGCTTTTAGAACTAATCTCTCCGTAGCTCAGAGGTCTCCGTGTAACAGAGGATGATAATACTTTCCATAGTTGTAGGGCTGCTGGAATTCCCCCTTAGCTGCAAAGAAGTTACACTTTGGAGATCCATAACCGGAAGCTGCATACCAAAGATGCTCAGAATTCCTGGTATCCAATTAATGCTGCATCGACCACACAGCAAAAAGGAACTCAACCAATAAATCTTTTCTGGACCAAAAAAGAGCACATCCTGATTTGCTACTATTTCCAGGTCAGTATCATTTGCTTCTCATATCTTGCACTTACAGAAGCATTTAGTAACACTAGAACTGTCACCAGTTTTATCATAGATACTCATTTATCTGAAAACATACACAGTGCCATTTATGTTATACCATTTCAAATGCTTCAGTCATATAAGCAGAAATCGGAATCAGCTGAAGGAACGGTGCTCATTACAGAGAATCCGAGTGACTGGCACAGCAACCAAGGCTCGCCCTTTCACCATTTGTGTGCAGCCACATCAGAACTTGACTCACAAAATCATGGTTTTGCCACACAAATTTGGTGTGCATAACTGTAGCTGCACCTCCCATGGTTCTCAGTACTGAAATCCCCTTTCGGTCAGCTACGCTAACTCGGGAACTTCTCCAATCTAAATTGTTGAGAGGGCACTGAAGAGCGATCAGTACTTAAGCGATCTTCCACGAACCCTCAAAGCAAAGCAGGAAGGTTCTCATCCAAACAAAAGCTCGTACCGTGCTTTAACGCGGACCTACACCTAAAGCCGGATATCGCCGTGACGTCGATGCAAGACTCTTTACAGACCGCGAAGTACACACCGCAACGTAGACAGCGGCGACGGAGCGGGTGAAACGGCGAGAGGGACCACGATCCCTCGTCCCTTTCACATCGCTCAGCTTACTTCTATTCCTTGCAATAAAAACAAGTGCGGATAGCTCCACAGAACAAAAAAGGAACCAATCTGAAAGTTGTACGGGTGCTGCTTACCTTTGTCAGGTGGGGGAAAAGGCAGCAGTTGCTACAGTGTATCAAACAGCCCCATTACCTTTTCATTTGCCCGGGGTAAGAAGCCCTATGTCCCCGTTCACAGGTCAGTGGGAATGAAGAGGACTGGAATGCAGTACAGACTCTGTTCATTCCCACCAATTTTAGTGAATTTAATTTCCTAGTTTTCTTTTTTTAACCCGGAGCCTGGATAGACCACAGACCATTTTTTTCAGCTTCAACAGCCTTAAAACCCCCTTAAGGCATGTTTAACCAAGAGGACACGAAACAAGCTATCATCTGTGAAAGCCAAGTCTCCGGTACCGCGGTTGTATGCGACCTAATCACAGCGTATTGTCCGGTTCCGCTCTCCGGCATCAAGCATTGAACGGGAGCCTTCAACTCTTCTCTCGGAGACAGACACAGAAAAAGGATTACAAAAAACATCTCGGTACCAAATGAGCTTCCCGCTAACTGGGGTTTCTATGCACCAAGTTTACAACGCTCCATTACACCGCAGGAAGTTTTATCCTGGGGAGTTAATGACTACGTTTGTGCAAGTTTAGGTCACAGAGACCATGACAGCTTGTGTCGACCCATCAGGGACAAGCTGCAGCAGTGAGGGACAGCGGTTGGACAGCAAAGCCGGCTCACCACGGGATGTTATCTTAGGGAAATGTTACTGCCTGCTACACGCTAAGCTATTCCCCTTTGGGAGCTTGTCAACTGGCAAACAGCACTCTGTCACACAGACCCCCCAGAACCGAGTCCAGAAAGGATACAAAAATATTCACATACGTACGTACATTGATAGCCAAGACTGCCCCACCTTCTCTTACTCCTAACCACAGGGAATTGACAGGTTGCTACCATTCTAACCGAGACTGCAGTCTGACGAAACAGAGCCATAATCGGGTAGATCTCCAGGTGGTTCCGCGGCCAAGACCGTTTCTCAGAGCACCTCCCAAAATACCACTGACCCTGCACCGCAAAAGAGGAACCTCGTGCCCCTAAACCGTACCCCGCGCCAGCGCAGTCCGGCAAGACCCGTGAAGCATCGAATAACGCACGCCCTTGGCCCGCCCTCCCTCCCGCCGTCTCCCCGGCCGCTTACTTGGCTCCGGCCAGTGACCGCTAGCTTGGCATGAGTGGAGAATGTGCCGTCGGCCGAACCTTGCCCCGGCGAGCCGGGCCCCACGGCCCGAGCGCTTTCCGCCGCCTCGTTCACCCACTCCTGCGGCAGCCCCGCCGACCGGCCCAGGGCCTCCACCTGCCGAGAGAGGCGCTCCAGCTGCACCCGCAGGCACCGGTTCTCCTGCTGCAGCTCGGACACAGCGTGTGCCAGGGGACTGGCGAGGCGCAGCACCTCCTCCACCTGCCGGCCTACCCCCTGCTTGAACAGCTGGATATCCATCTGGATCTCCCGGACGGCGCCCCGCAGCGTGTCCTCGTAGCGTCCCAGGCCGTCACAGACAGTCTGCGCCTCCCGGCTGTTCAGATCTTCGATTTCGCCGGCCATGGTGTCCGCAGACCGCAGGCTGCGCGGGCAGGGACGCAGGGGGCTCGAGAGCGGCTAGCGGCAGACGCCCGATCGTCTCCCCTCTCGGCGTGGCCCCTCCTTCCCTTCGAGAAATCCCTGTGCCTCCCGGCGGCCCCAAGCCCGGCTCGTTCTCCTGGGACGCAGAAGCTCGGCGGGGCACCCGCCGCGCCCGGGGCAGCTGCGGCACAAAAGTAGCGCGGGCGGTGCAGCTGCCCGGGCTACTCCGCTCAGCGTATACCCCCCCGAAGGGGGAGATGGAATTTCGGGAGGGAACGGTATAAGAAGGAGGGCGAAGGGGCGGGGGCACGGGCTGGTTCACAGCTGCCCAGGGACTTCAGGGCCCGAGAGGGCCGGCCGCGATAGGCTGCGGGCGGGGCCACGGGACGGCACGAAGCCGGCGGCGGCGCCGGTGTGGGGGAAGGAAGAGATGGGAGATGTGGGTCGGGAAGGAATAGGAGAGACAGAACGACATGAGAAGGGGTCAGTACCAGGTCCTTCCCGGGTTGCTTGGACGATAATGATGTCAAAGTATGCGCAGATTGTCTCTTCCGCGGGGAACGCTGAGGCAAAGGGAGAAGAGAATGGTCTTTGCGGGCATAGAGACAGAAATGCACACACAACCCCTTAGACAAACTGCAGTTTCTGCGCTTTCACGCACAGCAACTTATACCCAGCATGCTCACACTTCAGCGTTTCCCACCGTAGGCAGCAATTCGATGGGCATTAGTACTGAGCTGCCAAGTCATCCAGCAGATCCAAGCAGCGTGCATGAGGGATGAGATACACATTTCTGTCCAACTAGCCAGAGCTACAATGCAGAACGCTTTCAGGTGTTTTCTTTACTGCAGCACAAGACAAAAACCCTCACAGAAAAAATATTTTAAGCAAATTTGCATCATCGGGTAGCCTATATATGTTGGCACTTTCTGTCAGGTAGCTACAACTTCTTTGGTATCATTTAACAGTTGTCAATAGTAGTTAATCTTTCAGCAGCAAGTAGCAGTAGCCAAGCCTGTAAATGTAGAATGTGCAGGAATAGTTGAAGTTCTGTCAGTACGTGTAAAACCCCAAAGCAATAAGAACAGAATTCAATTACCGTCAGTTGAGTGCGTGGGTACAATCATTGCTCTGATGAAGTTTCACAGCCTGACTGCATGTGAAATTACAACTTTTTAGCAGCTAAAACATTCTAAATATAAAACACAAGTTACGTTCTTAGAGACTTATTTTGGTCATTAGTTCTAACTTGCAAAGCTTGCTGAAAACAGCTGAAGAAAACAATTGCTCCAAGCGGGCTAACAGCCAAGAAGCCTCAATTGTTTCTTAAAACTGACAGGCAAGTCTCCTGTGTCCTTCTTGCTCATTTGTGCTAGGACTTAGCGTAACACTGAACTCACGATGGCGGAAGGTAACGGAGTGTACACACCGGGCGTGCCTCTGCAGCTGTACGTGCTATCACATACACCCAAAGGCAGCAATAGGAGCGGCCATGCCCTGATTTGTGCAAGGTATTCAGCTCCTTTGGCCCTGTTCACTCACCACAAGAAGGAATAACCGGTCTCCGTTACACCTAAGGATGCCAAGCCCTGTAAAGGGTAACATTTAAGCAACAACAGTTGCTGCCATGGCTGCAAACTTTGTTTTCTCAATACTGATCTCGGGTATCAGAGACCTGGTCATCCTCTCCCTAGCAATTGCTATCCGATCGTGTATCTGACAACGTTCCACGAGCAGCTCCAATTCTTTCCAGATCAGAGTTCTAGCTTTTCATGGCATAAAGCAACCTGATACTCTGGGCTAGCTCCAGCTTACACAAGACTGCCAGCCAAGGGGAAGGCCTCAGCAATAGGTCATTTTTTGTCAGCACCTGTCTCAAAGTGCTCTATTACAGAAGAGGTGGAAAAAAGTCTACAGTCACTTCACCCAATCCAGTTCCTTAATCATATCTCCTCCTTACCACCTGCTTCATCAAGCACAGCATCTTACAATGCAGTTTATTATTTTCCACAGCACTCGGCTTACCTCTGAACCGAGATCCAACAAAGCCAAAGAGTTTGCCAAGAAAGTCGTGGAAAGACCAGGAAGCTCAGCTTTCAATCGTTGCTCGCAGCTACACTTTCACGGTCTGCAGGCAGTCCTTTTTTCACATGTATTTTCTTGGCTGGGAAGAAGGGAAGATGACAAAATGGACGATTTGTGGACTGGATAACTTGCCTGGGGGAAATGCAGGGCAGAACTGCATGCTGTGAGGATTTCTTTCTAATTCTGTGCCGCAGATGGATCGATAGGAAGCTACTCCCGACAGCTGAACGCAATGCACGCTCATTACTCGCAGCTTTCCCTATTAAGCGTGACACTGTAGCATCAGGAGTGAAGGCTGAGTTGAAGAATTACCTCCTATCAATCAAAATACAAAAGAGTGAGGGGGGAGAAAAAAGACAAGAAAACCCCAACCAAACTCTCATCTGTGCCAGGTAGACCCATTAATTGGACTATAATCTATGAGATACCAAAATAACAAGTGAGTGAATTCATCCTCCGCACTCCATCAGCCCAGCCGCAGAACTGACACGCGTAGAAACAGAACTAGAGGAAGAACAGCAGCACTGACAGCCTTGATGATAAAAGGATAAACTTGCCAGCTGTTATCAGCTGTCTTCCTACAACCCAAGCAACTGTCACTGAATCATCTCTGGAGATAGCACATGCTCTGCAGATAGCCTTGTCAGTCATGCTGTGTTTCTGAGGGTAAGCTCAGCCTTTGACCATGTCACAATTCTTCTAAGCAAGGCAATAGCTGGCCCCAAATGAAGGTCTCCTTCAGGGTGGAGACACTAACTAAACGTGCAACACAGAAAAGCCTCTGTGGGAAGGATCCTTTGCTCTTGCAACAAACTGGAGCGGGTGTCTCTTTTGTGGGAATCTGGCAGTCAAGACAGCAATATGCTGAAAGATACGCTGAAGATACACTGAAACAGCTCTTGGAAAAACTGGATATAACAGCCCCATCGTGACTGTCCCATACCAAAATAGGCCACTGACAGCTAAAGGGACAGCAAGCGAGAGCCTGCAAAACACTTCCAGTGTCCAAGAGAAGGCATAGGCCAAATACTACTGAACCTAGATTCCCCACACTCTGTCTGAAGCCTTCCTTGGCAGACACCTGTCTTTCAAACCAAGGCACTGGGCCTGTCAGGATTAGCCCTAAAAAACCCAGCCAGCCTCCTGGCCCCTGAAGGGATGTATCAAACGCTTCAACGTAAACACAGTTCAGTAATGATGACGGAGGAAAAATTACCGGTAATCGCTGTGGGAAATTTCCTCGGTAATTACAAACCTAGAACGTAGGGAATTTTGGAGGCAGAATCCCAGTTTTGGCCACGGGCAGCCGGACGAAAAGGCTGCTTCTTTCCCACGGAAAGGAAAGCCCAGCAACCCCGGTGTTTCGGGGGCAACGACCCTTGTAGGACAGGGAACGACCGGCAGAACCTTTCTCCCCCTCCCTCCCCCCCCGCTCCCAGGGCGGCAGCTCCAAGCGCGGCCAGCTGCTTTCAGAGAGTTACTCGGGCACACCTGCGCTGGCAGCGGCCAGCCCAGAGGAGCCGGGGGTGGGGGGGGGGGCATCCCGAGCGTCCGCTCAGCAACAACGGCTGGAGCGCCGAGCAGGGACCGGGGACCAGCCGGATACACCCGGGCACGGAGCATTGCTGCAGGAAAACGCCCAGGGAAAAGCCCTCGTACCGAGGGGCAGCACCTGAGTAGGCGGGGCAGCACGTGGGGTCCCGGGGGAAACTTTCAACTTTCCCCTTTCATCTCGTCAGTCCCTCCGCAGAGCCTCCAGTCCCTCCACAATGCCTCCAGAAAAGAAAGGAGTTATGAGGAGAAAAGAGACTTAACTAGAGAGAAAACCAATTATTTTTCCATAACTATCTTTGTTCAAATTAGGGAAGAATCCCCTTCACCTGCAATTTTAATGGTATCTTCTAAAGGAAACCTTGCCTTCTCCATGCTTTTGAGGCTGTCAACCGACAGGGAATTCTCATTTTCCATTATTCACCAGTTTAAATAGAAGAGGAAAACCTCAATGATGTTACTTTATGAGTTTGAATTACAGCAAACTCCCTCATTTTCATCATCCTAAGGCTTAAACTGAGGGGGAAAGCCAGTTGTCCCTCCTTTTTAAAGATTTGAATTGAGGGGGAAATACCTGGCTTTCGATTATTTGAGAGATTTAAAGTGAGGAAGCCCCTCTTTTCCCAATAGTTTAGGGGATTAGATTAAGGGGGAGAAGGCTGTTACTTGCCTCTTTATCGATTCAAGCAGGGGTAAACAGCCCCTATTTCCTCGCTTTAAGGGGTTCAGTTAAAGGATGCTCTCCCTTATTCAGCACTTTAATGGCTTAAATCTGCATTTCAGGGCACTTTTGCCGGCGGCCCGGTAGCGAAAGTCCGGCACGGGAGGTAGCCCGGCAGGTAGGTAGCCCTAACGCCGCCCGGGAGTCTCTTCATTTTCCTTTATAAGGCAAATGGCCCTAACTAGACGTCTCAATGAGAGTTACCGCCTTTTCTTCTTTACTGTACTTAGTCACACGTGGAGCATCCCTCATTAATCACTAAGGAACAACGATGCCGATAAGCAGCTAATTCTCCCAATTATCTGTCTACGGTGCCAAAATATCCCCCTTTTCCATTAATTTCTAGGTGAAATAGAAAGGAAAAACCTCGAGCATACTATTTTACGGGACCAAATCAAGGGTAGCTGCCACATTTTTGTCACCCCAGTGTTTAAATGGACCGGGAAGCCCAGCGGTCCCCCCTTTCCGACGGTTTGAACGGATGGCAAAATCCCCCTTTTCCCATCATTTGAGCAATTTCAAGTGAGGAAAGCCCCTGTTTTCCAAATCGTTTAGGGGATTAGATTAAGGGGCAGAAGGCTGTTTTTTGCCTTTGTACTGGTTTAAGCAGGGGGAAAGAGCCCCCGTTTCCCCACTTTAAAGGGTTCAGTTAAAGGAAGCTCTCCCTGTTTCAGCATTTTAAGGATTTAAATCTGCATTTCAGGACACTTCTCCCGGCAACCCGGTAGCAAAGGTCCGGCAGCAGCGACCCTCGCAGGTAGGTAGCCTTAACGCCACCCGGGAGTCTCTTAATTTTCTTTTATAAGGCATACGGCCTCAATTAGAGGTCCCAATGAGAGTTACAGCATTTGTATCGTTACCATTGTTCTCCACCCTACTTAGTCACAAGTGCAGCACCACTTCGCAATTGCTAAGGAGCAATGATGCCGATAAACAACTAAATACCCTGCTTATCTATGGCACCAAAACATGAACTTTTCTCTCTTCCCCAGTCACTGCCCTGTTCCTCAATATAGTTACTGTATAAAAGAATGTGGCAGTATTTCCCCAAAGAGCCTTTTCCTCTACCCTGCCCTTCACTTACCTCAAATTTGAATCAGAGGAGCCAAATAAGCACAGCCCTTCTGAGGGCTTTTATACCTGGGGATAATTACCTCCACCCTTTTCCCCAGGCATCATGGGAATGAGAGGCGGGCTCAGGTAGGGGTATATTAACCCTGGGATTTGGGCTTGGTCTTCAGTCCCTCCCTGGGATTCACTGGGATAAGAGGTCTCCTCTCACTTTGGTGAAGGAGCTCTATCTGCTTATCTCAGCTTTTCTTGAAGCTGATGCTTTTGGCTTCTAGAAGCAAAGCAGCTTTGAAATCTCCATGAAGAAGATTGTGTGGAACCCAGGGAGTATTTAAGCTCAGGATTTTGGGTTGTAGCTTCAGGGATGGTAAGGGCTTTTTGTAATTTTGGTTGTTCCTCTTGGGTTTTTTTTGAGGAGCCTTGTTTTTTTTCTGCTGCTTCTTTTGGCTTTTAGAGCAACAGCAGCTTTAAAGGCATCATGAAGCAGAGAGCAGGGAGCACAAGGAGTTTTTAAGCTTATGTTTTTGGCTTGAGTATTCAGGGATGGTACAAAAGGGGCTTGTATCACTTTGGTTTTTCCTCTTGGTTTTTTTTTTTTTTTTTTTTTTGTTTGGGAGGAGAGCCTTGTTTTTTTCAGCTGCTTCTTTTGGCTTTTAGAGCAACAGCAGCTTTGAAGGCACCATGAAGCAGAGAGCAGGGAGCACAAGGAGTTTTTAAGCTTATGTTTTTGGCTTGAGTATTCAGGGATGGTACAAAAGGGACTTGTATCACTTTAGTTTTTCCTCTTGTTTGTTTTTTTGGTTTTTTTTTTTGGGGGGTGGGGAGGAGAGCCTTGTTTTTTTCAGGTGCTTCTTTTGGCTTTTAGAGCAACAGCAGCTTTAAAGGTACCATGAAGCTTAAAAACAAGGAGTTTTTAAGCTTATGTTTTTGGCTTGAGTATTCAGGGATGGTACAAAAGGGGCTT
>JACBWW010000453.1:0-35751 GCA_020086605.1 Lanius collurio | reverse complement strand
TTCTTTGTGTATTTGTGATCTAGCAGTGAAAACACAGGCACTAGTACGTTGTTTACAGAAGAGTGACTACTACTACATTTGACATTATCTCAAATTTGTTTATTCTCTGAGAGTTGTCCCCATAGCCAGTAGGACTAATGCTGTGGCTATGTTTTGATGGTGCAATTTTGATTTTCAGAATTATGTATTTCCTGAGGCTGGAATAACATTAGATGTGATCAATCTGCTGGTAAAGGTCAAGTTGTATATATTCTTTTTAAACAATGATAGCTATAGAGAGTGAAAACATATTTCTTTTCTTTAGATGATAAGAATGTAAAATGAAACACAAGGAAAATAACGTATTGTTTGTATTTGGCACATTTGGAAAACTGATTTTCCAGTTACAAAACATAAGCCTGAGAAGAAATTTTTGGACAAAACAATTTTCTATTTTTTCCCAGAAGCAGGAATTGCATATAGTCACACACACAAGTTACATAAGTATTTAATGGGGCAGAAAAATAATCCCAGCTGTAGTTTGGGAGCTTTAATTGTATCATAAACTGAGGAAGATTTCAGGACAACAAAGGATTTTGATAATGATTCTCCAGTCCTGGAAGGAAAAGACAGCAACAGACCTACTTACCTGAACTGTGTAATAAACCATCACGCAAAATAATGTAAATTAACACTTTAAGCCCTATTCATCCATAGATGAAAGACAGAGAAACAATTTTGTCTGAAGCAGAGCTAGAGAAGTTCTCAAAAATGTGTAGCCTTCTGAAGAAATGAGACATCTTTCACCACCATATGGTGGCAGTGAGTGTGACTATTGTTCTCCATCTTCCCTTTCCCCAGATGAATTCTGCCTGGCTCTGCTGATCTGCTTCCAGTTAAACTCTAGGATGGATTAGCATCTCAAACTTGTTAGCCTCCTACCCTCATAAGCTGTGTGTAAAGAGCAAACTAGGAAATGAGAAGAGGCATTATAAATTCTCCCCCTGAGGCAGCAGCATGAGCTGACTCTTTACTAGGCCCTAGAGAGTCCACAGGCAGAGCTGCTCAGTCTCTGACACAACAGCATCACATACAAAGCACCAGAAAAGAAGCCTCCTTCGCTCTGGTTGATCTGAATCTCTTTGATCTTCACCCAGACTGCCAAGCCTGGGATAAAGCTGTCTATCCCAGAGGTCACCTCTTGTGCATCTGGAGTCAAACACAGCGAGAGTGCACACCACCATGAGAAACAACGCAGCAGAGATGAAATGGAAATTCACGGATCAGCAAACCAGAGGTTTTGGAACCAAAGACAGCTCCAGAACATCTGAAGCGGGAAAACACAAATAAGATCAAGGTCAGCAACAACACATGCAATGGACATAGCTGTTCTCTGAACCACAGTTTGCCCAAGATAAGAGACTTCCATGCAACACTGAACCTGTAAGAAAGACACGCTTTGATGACACTTATCTGTGAATATACTTTTACTAGGTTTGGAGGTTTTCCTAATAATTGGATAGTGAGATGCTAGAAAAAAATGTGAGGTCTTACACAGCATTTTCCAGGTAATCTGAAACTGATGAGTTTTCCATTGCTGGTGTTTGAGAATAAATTGCCTGACTGTCTGAGAAGAATCAAGGGAGTATGCATCTTGGGCATCTTAGCAACAGCACCAGCAAAGGCAAAACCATTTGAATCAGACCTTTACTGCAGACAAGTTATTTTCTATGGGTTAAATGAAGGTCATAACCAGTATGATACTTTTTCAAATTGAGCCATTTTGATACTTTAGAAGGCTTTTTTTATTGGAAAATAAAACAGCTGCTAAAGGTTGTCTCACCAATTCATCTTGCAAAATGAAACCTGGGACTTCAAGACATTTAAAAGGGCTGGACATTACCTCCTACAAAATTAGGTAATCAGTAATATGTATGTACAGCAGGTTTCATTTCCTCTAGTCTTTAATAGCACGCTGAGACACAAGACTTGGGAAGCAATTGCAAAAATTATACAACCTTTTTTTCTTTTTCTTCTCCTGGAGTATTAAATTTTTGTGCTAGTTTATGTAAGACTTTCCTCTTTTAATCATCTGGAAGGTTCTAGATATGTAAATAAAATTACTTGCTTTGGTCTTATATACTCATATACTTTGCTGTCATGAGAAAATGAAAGGTTTTTGTGGCTAGCTTAATGTTTCATTTACTTTACCTGCAGTGCTCAGTGTGCCATTTAGAGATGTCTAGGTACTCAGCAACTGTAGTCATCAAAGTACCTGCTGTAAGGGCAACAGCTGCTTCACCCAGAGGGTATGATTTTTTTTTTCCTTTTTCCCCAATTCAGTGTAACTAGTTATAGCTCTCTTTTTAGTGCTTTTGCACTTCATTAAATGTATTTCTACTTCAACATTTCTCTGATATAAAGGAGATAGCATATTATGAATGGCTCCAGACCTTTCAAAGGAGACGCCACAAGCTCTGCTTCTGCTGGTAAATCATATAATTGAAGATCTAGTGGGTGAATTGGGAGTTACAACGAGGCAGAAGTGGTGTTCATTGGCTGTAGCAGGTGGTAGCTGATGAAGGGGATGTGTGACATGGCGAGAAAGGAAAAGCAGAAGAGGGTGAAGCTGTGGTGTGGATCTGAGCTGCTTGAAATTCAGCCTCCCCTCTGGTTAAGTGGAGTGAGGGGCAAAAAAGACTCTGACACTGTGTAAGTACTGCTTAGGTGTCCCATCCCTGGAAATGTTCAAGGTCAGACTGGCTCTGAGCAACCTGACTATTTGAAGGTGTCCTGGTCTTTCCAGAGGTGTTGAACTAGAAGATCTTTAAAGGTTTTTCCAACCTAAAGTATTTTATGAGTGGAATTAACATAAGATTGTTTGACAAAAGTTTTTTAATGTATTTTTTAGTTAAAACACTCAATGTCATGTATCACTAAATTCCTAATAAAAAGAAAAAACAGGCCATTGTTTGCAAAATGTGTGCATTGTGCTCTTGTCACTGAGATCTTTCTCGTATTAATTATATTTAAGTGAGTTTTATTTCCTGTACTACTTCAGCATTGTTGATCATAAATTGCTCTGCCTGCTTTTCATGTCCTTAAACAATGGCATACACTCTTCACTTCTACTGCTCACTATCACACTGAAGTAAGAGAACTCAAATAATGCAGAGACTTTGCGTAGGAAATCTTCTGATTCCTGATGAGGTTAAGTGGTTCTTCATATCTGTCTTCTCAGGCAGAAGTACTTTAGTGTACAGGCTACAGCAGGGTAACACAGCCTGGAAGCCCAGTCTGATTCCAGTGTCTCACTACAGGAGCCTTCAGTAACAGAGACATCTCGAACACCAGACAAAAAGAATCAATTTGTTTTGCTGATGTCCAAAAGAATCGAGGGACAACTGTTAGGTCTTCTAACCCAAAACATCTTGGGGAACTAGCCTACTACTAACAAGAGTTATAGGTCAATGTCCCGTGTCCAGCTCAATGTCCCAGTGGAGACCAGTCATAAGCGATGTTCTTCAGGGTTTGGTATTGATACCAGCACTTTTTAAGATCTTTTTTGGAGACATGGACAGTGGGATGGAGCGCAGCCTTTGCAAGTTTGCTGACAACACCAAACTCTGCAGTCAACAGCTGGAAAGAAGGAATGCCATTTGGAGGGACCCTGACAGGCTGGAGAGGTGGGGCAATACAAACCTCACAAAGTTCAACAGGACCAGGTGCAAGGTCTTGCACATGGGTTGAGGCAATCCCAAGAAAAGATATAGGCTGGGTAGAGAATGGATTGAGAGCAGCCATGAGGGAAAGGAATAGGGAGTGTTTGTGGGCTGGAATTTAAAGGGAACATCCCATTAAATTCCATGTCTTACTCCCCTCTGCTGACAGATGTCCAGGAGGTGCTCCTAAGGCATGAATTGAAATGACAGTGAAGTAATGAGGGGGAGAGTAAAAATATCTATTTTAGATCAGACAGACACCTCCACAGATTTGCAAAAATATATTGCACAGTGAAGACTTTACTTACTAGGTCTTGTAGCATAGACTTTTCTACTGGACCTTAAATTTCTTTAAATTCTTGAAAATTAGGATGCCTATTTTGAGAAAATGTATATTCATCCTGATTTCTGTCATTGCTTGTTTCCCTCTAGTGAATGCCAGTGAAATACATTCTAGGGAGATTATTCTGAGTGAAATTTCAGGATATTTTTAGAAAGCATTTTCCTCTGTCACTATGTATACTAGAATTCTTTGAAAGATCCCAGGAGATGCCTCATTGTCCCAAGAAATTTTGTCTCATACTAATCCATCCTGGTCCATCTTGTGTAACATGGTGAAATTTTGAGAGCTTTAAACCCACCAAAATAGATGAAGAAGCACACCAGGAAATATGGTAGCTTTCTTATTTTTTTTTAAATACGTGTAAGTACTGGTTCAGACTGTGATCAGCTGAAATGGGTCAAGAATTGGGAAAGAACTGTCATGATGTAAAAACATTTTGCTAGGAAACATTTCTCCTGGTACCCACTTATTGAGGCAATTGTCCCCGCAGGAAGTAATGTCTTCAGACACAATTTTGGCATTCCAGGTAAAACAGTTCATGTTATCTTTGTTCACTGCTCAAGAGGTTCTGATCTGAATGCTTAAGACAACAAAATTATACTGGAATAACTGCAGCAAATTGCATTCAAACAGGAATGTGAAGAGTGCAGAGTAGCTTGAAATTGCACACAAAAAGTGAATTGCTCTTTAACATTCATTAACTTTCATTATTATTTTGAAATCCATCTGTACTGAATTTCTCCTGTGGAGACAGGTTGAATGAAGCTGACATTTCTCAATTCTACTGCTACTGTACCAACTTATTCTTTTCTCTGAGATAAATTATTCTTCAGGATGAAGAGGAAACTGCCTTTAATGCTTACCAGGTTTTACCCAGTTTCAAGTAAAAGCAATTTAAAACTGCACTTACATTCTGATTTTGTGAAACAGAACAAGTGTGAAAATGTTAGTGTAATCTATAAACTTGACAGAGTTGGATTAGATTTTCATAAAAGAAAGAGAAATTCAGATCTGTATTACTTGTTTGAAGAGACACAACATCCAGCAAAAGGCTATAGCAATTAAATATAAGAATAAAAAGAGAGGTGGGGTTTTTTTTCAGAAATATATGGAAGGAAATAACACTTTTAAGATGTGCTTTTGGTCTGTAGAAATAGTGTAATGCAGAAAAAAACCAAAAATGGGCTATTTTCACTCTTCCTTTTGTAAAAGCTGCTGTTGCGTGTGAATTGTCTATTTAATTGGCATTACATTCAAAGGTGAACTTTGATTTCTCCAAGGTATAAATTACACAGTTATTGCCCTGGACAAAACAGCTTTAGGGATTTTGTCCTCTATATGGCTGTACATGCTGTCTCAAAATGTGAGATACTTTCTGAGGTTTGAAGCAGGGCAGCAAGTAGTGGCAATGTTGTCTAAATCAGATTTCCCTGACATGAGGATGGAAGTTGACGCTGGGCACAGTGTCACTAGCTCCAAAAGAAAAGCAATCAAACATCCTGGAGCTGAAGGCTATTTCCCAAGGCTTGAGGCAGTTCCCAAGTGCCATGCTACAGTGTTAAACCTGCAGGGTGGTCCTGATCTCTATCCTTGCAGCCTCGAGTGAGGTTAATGATTTCTGACCTGGGGATTCTTGTTTCATGAAAGAAAAAATGAAATGAAGGAGGGTTAAAACAGAATCTTTTGAAGTTGTTTTTGTCTTACTATGCCTGGAGAAAAGTTGTTAAAATAATCCCAGTTCAGGCTCAGATCTCCCAGTATCCAACCTGTAAGGCAGGCTATGATAACTGGCTGCAGTTATCTTTGGTGAACAGAATTTTCTTCATTATTTTCTGCTTAAAAAGTTCTTCAAAATATATCTCTCCCCTGCATATCCATGGCACATGTGTGATAAGCATTATCTTGTTTTAACAATTAAGCAGTAGCTGTTGCTCTTGAAGATAACATGGTATACGGATCCGGAATCTCAACATTTCTGTGCATGCCCTTTCATTAGAGAAAAATCTTCCTCTCTCAAATCTATGAAGTTTCCCTCTTCAGTTAACATTCCTTCTTCATTTCAGGAGCTGGATTCGATTATCCTTTTGGGTCCCTTCCAACTTGGGATGCTCTATGATTCTTTTATAAGTAAGGAGAAATTACAGAATTCAGAAAACTGTCGCTACAAACTCTGAGTTTGGCTGTGCAGATCTCTAGCATACAGTCAGATACAGTGTCACGTTTCTTCATCTAATTCTATTCTGTGTCAACAAGGGGTTCTGCTTTGTAGTAGTTTATCTGAGCTGAAACTCTATCCATGATACCTTTCTGTTTAAAAATTTCTTTGCAAATTATCAACTCCTTACTCCTACCTCTGGGAATTTTTTTTTCTGAGTAAATTTTAGAAAAATTTCCAGCCATTTCTAATTCTGCTTACAGTAAAGCATATGGTTCAGCAGAGTAAAAACCATTCTGCACTTCAAGCTGCATCTCAACCTGCATTTCTTATCCCTAAGTGGATTTTTTTAAGATGTGTACTCTGTGCATGTTAAGAGGGCTATAAACTGCAATATGCAGGACTGTAAGCAGTAAGTGATAGATAGAAGTGGTAAAATGGTAAATTTCCTTATATAAAAGTGAAAGACAATATAACCTTTACTATCTGCAACCATCGCTCTCACTATTGCAGTATAATCACTGTTTTGGTTATTGAACAGAACTTAAATCTCAAAGTCAGCACTGCAGCCAGTATGTGTGCTGAACTTAGGAATGTAATATATGTGGCATTAGCAGTGGCTATAGGAGGGCTCATTAAAAAAATTACTTGGTGTGAAATGGATTGTTTGTTCTTTCTTAGGTATAATGTTCAAGTAGTAGAGTGGTATTAACATCCACTTTGGAGGACAAGACATGACTCAAAAGCTAATTGACTGTTTAGTAGCCTGTTGCATTTGAAGATATGAAATGAACTTTCCCTCACACTTAATGAGCTAGAGATTTTTTAATTGGAAAAATATTTGTTAGTGCTCCAGCTGTTAATATTAGAGGGCGTCCTCTGGTTTAATTTGTTATGCTGTAATTTAAAGTTCACCAGAATGCATTTTAAATAGTAGCATGTGAACCAGGGAAATAATCACCTCTTGCAGAGGATTCTTCAAAGTCTGAACAACACCATGATGCAAGCCCTGACAGAAATATAAAGCAGACAGTAAGAACAGACTATTGTGGAGGGGGACAGGTCTTATGTCAGAGATAAACACCCCAGTTTGAACGAGGTTATACAGAATTCATCTGAACAGGGGTCTTCTTGCAGCAGAAAATATATCTCTGGGATGCTGTAGTTGTTATAAGGTTGAAAGGGCAGGGGGAAAAAATTGCATTTTGGGTGTGTTTCAATGTATTTCAGTTATAATTCTAAAACATGTCCTTGCCTCTGTTTCTCTTGTAAAATAAAAATATCTGCAAAGTTTCTTTTTTCATTATCTTAATTTTGCAAATGTTCAATCAGGGTTCAAACTCAAAGGTAGCTAAAATATATGTGAAATGGTGTTGAGAGGAATTGATTTTTGCCCCTTATCATCCAGTTCTTTCCACACATCATTATTTATTACAAAAATAATTATTTACAAGCAGACCTCAAAAGTTCTCTTGGCCAAGACAGACACCTGTGATTGGAACCTATTTTACAATTTTGGCTCTTGATAAAAACTAGTGGCATAACTAAAGAAGTAATCAAAGTTGTCAAAAGTCTAATTCATCTAAATTTGTGTATTGTGCTTCGTAACTAGAAACTTCAGGGCAGAATTTCTCAATATCACCAGCAAGTTTACTTAATCATAGAGAGCATAAAAGTGCATGGCTTTGTTTAAGTATTAATGTTGTGGTTCAACATGTGTGCTTACAGCAGAGACATCTAAATCTTTAAGTTTCTGTGCCTTGTTCTCCACCTACATGTACTTTTAAAGGAAAGTGTTAGTCATAGTGCACATTAAGGAGGACTGACAGTGCTACTCTCTTGAGTAGAACACCCAAGCCAAACAAGTCCGTAAATGCTATGGACTTTCCAAAGAAAGTCATAAAAACACATTGAGCAAAAGAAGAACTCGTGTATTTGCTGTTTCTGTGAACAACACAGTAATCCAGTCATGGCCCTGGTAACATAATCACCTTTCTAACTCAGTTGATACATGCAGTGAAGAGACTGCACAATCCCTTTCTTTTAACTCTGTTAATCTGCCCTAACATGGAAATGTTTGAGCAGCAAACATGGATGTGATTTTGATAGGCTAGAGTATGGTTCTTCAGCCCACATCAAAATGCAGAAGATCAGATATCTAATTTCAAAAAACAAGATTATTAAGTTACAGAGCATCTGTTTTGGAAGACATACATTCCCTTTAAAATTACTGTGCTTTTGTAAGGCTTTGCTTTAAGCTGTTCAATTGTGGACTTAGCATCATTAGTTGCTTTGGAGGGAGGAGAATTCCTGCCTGAGGCTGATAAAATCAAGTGTCACTTCAAACCTTCCGGCAGAAGAAGTGACACCATTTTGTAGCCAGCATATTCCCTTGAAATGTACAGGTCACTCCTCAATTCTCATCCATGCTGTCACTTGATATATAGCAGAAAAACATATATGTATCAGAAACAAAATCAGCAGTTATCCTCAAAGGCAGCTGAGTATGAACTTGTGTGTATATATATATATATTTTTTTTTTTTTCTTTTTTTTTTTTTGAGTGAGAAGATGATGGCATAGGTTCAAGAGCCTGTTTCTAGGAAATAATAGAAAAAAATAAATTGATTGCGGTATTCATGCATAATGGAACACAATTTTTCACCCATCATCCTTGACAGAAAGAGTTGTGCTGTCTTTACTGGGTCAGATGTCAGAAGCCTAAAGCAAGAGATTCTAATCTACTTGGTACAAGTTATTCATTCAGAAGTAAGACTGTACATTATAGTACTTCAGTGTGAACAGACTGAGACAGGTCATGTCCTTGATTTTTTTTTCTAATGGAGAAGTAATAACTGTAGGTCAATATACTTCAGCAATGGATGAGCTGACTTCTTACTGAAAGAAACTACTTAGGAATGAGAACCTGAGGCTTGTTGAGTTGATGAGTATGAAACCTATCTACTATTTCTGCAGGAAAATACAAGCCCTCATCAGTTGTATTTCATGTTCTGATATGTGGTGATTTGTCAATGCCATGACAATTGCTGAACAGTTTTGGGATCATCAGATGTAATGTACATATTTCATCATTGCACACAATCTGCATTGAAAAGGAAATTATGTTATTACAATGCATTGAGCATGTCCAATTTCAGGGAAAAACAAATTTTTCTAAACAGACTTGCTTCCCCATGTAATCTTATTTTATGCTGAAAAGTTTCACTAAAAGAAAAGGGAAGAAAGTGTTCGGCTCTCACCAAATTCTCACAGTGCAAATTGTCTGTTTCAGGGACACAGAGAGGGTTTGTTATACGTTGCTGAACTTAAAATAAAACAACTCATCTTTCCAAGATTGATTAAATAAATAATAAACTCGAGATATATTTAGACATAATACTACTTGGCATAAAAGCATAGAAAACTGCAGCACAAAACAGATGCAAAGGAAAAAATATGACCAGATGTAAAACATGGCAGAAATAATAAGTGATATCTAAAATGGAAATTGAGAGGGATAATGGATATAGTACATCTTCTTTTCCATGTCTTGTGGCACTTGGAATTAATAGTATCCCTTGCTGGTCTCTGAGAATCTGAAATATTAATGAAAACAAGTGTGCTATAGGTCCTGTGGTAGTAGTGTAATTTCTGCAAATCTCATAACTGGAAGACATAACCACAAGAAATTATCACGATTGTCAAAATGTCACAAAGGAACTTAAAGTTAATCGTCTATAAGTGGAGGTTTATCAGACCGTGAAAAGTTGAGGTGCGTATGGACTGAGAACTTAACCACTCAGTTACCTAAAACATTCAATATTAAAAGGTTATTGCAGTCTTTTCTAAGTGTATTCACATGGCATGTTGTGGCAAGCATGGGACAAAAGCTCACCCCAAAAATCTATTCATCAAGTATCTCAAATGTACTGAGACAGGGGATATTAATTTTTGTTTCTAACTTTCTGTCTAAACTCTTGAGATATGTGTCAGTTCCTCAAATGACTAAACAAATGCTGCAGTTTGGTTCATGCTGTCACCATAACATCCAAAAGCACTAGGAATTTCTGGAGCATCTTGAAAAAGAGAAAAATCCTGTCTTGATGTCTCCTTGAAAAAAACCCTTAGATCCAGATATTCTTTTGCCTGAGCTGAAGCCCCCTGACAAGGCTGGAGAACAAGAGCATGACTGAGAATTGATCCTATCATTCATTAAATGTGGAAAGTTCTATCATCCTGCCCTTGGTATTCTCACGTTTCTGAGCAGAGGTAGTAGAAAAGCAGCCACATCAACAACTTCAAAATAAAGTCTTTAAGAACCATTATTGCGTTTTAAAAGTGAGTTTTATTGTTACTGTCTTTGGTAAATATTTCTTCTCTTAAACTTTGGTTGTCCATACCGTACCTTTAAAGGCTCAGAGTCAAAACCTGATTGCAAAGGAGCTTTGAAGTCAGGGAGGAGGTTATATTACTGCATCAGAAGAGTTAACTTTTAAAGAGGTGAAAGTAGAATATAGTTGCTTCTCATATACACTAGCATCTCTTCACAAGTGGTATCAAGTCCATTTTTGTGTAGGGCTGTGAAAGAAGGGCATGTACCTTCCCCCACTAGGGGAGAGCAGTGCCATGAGTGTGTTCATGGTTCTGCATTTCTGAAAAGTCTGGGATTTTTCTCAG
This sequence comes from Lanius collurio, assembly GCA_020086605.1. NCBI lineage: Eukaryota > Metazoa > Chordata > Aves > Passeriformes > Laniidae > Lanius > Lanius collurio. Next base: position 24,876 of record JACBWW010000453.1, on the reverse strand, counting down.
CAGAAGTTTCTGATAAATCAAGGCTAAATAGAGGCATAAGAGCCTAGTGACTAGAATGCTCTCAAACTGATATCTGAAGAAAAGCACATGATATGATTAAACTATCTGAGACATCAACTTCTGTAAAAGGCAGCCTTAGGCAAGTCATCAAAACTGTTTTCTTCGCATTTCTGAGGAAGTAGCTGTAATGACGAGGAATGGAGATTCTGAAGGCTCACTTTCCTTATGCATATTCCTCTTGCAGCTCTGAAAACTTACAGTAAAATGCTCTCTGTTAGCATCTCACTCAGTTTCACTAATGAAACTTCTTCCCAAATAGTGGTCACTTAAGAATCAATTGATTGTGCTTCATAATGATGCATTGTGCTACTGCAAATTCTACCAGCCAAGAGTTCTAGTCTGAAAATCTAGATATCTTTTTAGGTCTTCTTTGACAGTTCAGAGTACCTTAGGGAAAGGTAAGAAGCTCTTGAGAATTGTTTAAATGTCACACGTCTGTACAGGAAGTTAGAAGTGCAGTGGAGCTGGATACAGATCTGTCAGTTTACCACAAGAAATAACTTCTGTTAAGATTTATCTTTACGTCAAGACCAAGCTCAGCTATAGAGTACAGTATTTCTTAATCACAAATTAAATCAATGGGTCCAAATTCAGCTAAACCTGTGCGCTGATACAGTAGAATACACTTTCTGTACAGTTGTAAGAATCTGTTTCCTTGATTTTAGTGGAATTAAAGTCAGGTTGTCCTGATTCACATTTCTGTACAGTGTTTTCCTTACATGTGTGTAACAGGTAGATTTTAAAAAGCTCTACCAAAATTACTTTATTGATAGCAGATGAATTCATAATGATCTAACAAATCAGTAAATGCAACACAATTAATGTCCTGTAATTGTGAACTCTCATGTCTTCAGTTCAGAAAGAGTTTCTTTTAATACATCTTTTAAAGTATTCTTTTAAAGTATTCTTTTAAATACGGATTCTTTTAAAGTAATCCATATTGAGAAGACCACATAAAACTGTTAGATTGGTAACCTAGCATAACTAATATCAGGTAAGTGTTAATTGCAGTGCAAACATGGTTTTTAATGCTGAGGGATATGGGAAGAAAATTGACAAACTCTTTAGTTTAACTACTACTTTGGTCAAAAGGCCAAGTTGGGGTAATAACACAGAAGACAAGACCTGATAAAAGATGGTGTGCAATGGTGTACAGTGTAAATGAGATTCAACTCTACTGAAGATTTATAGTTTTCATAAATACTACTTTTCAAGGATAGAAGCATTGAGTCACATGGTTAACAGTGACTTACAAGACTCTGCTATGAGCTGTGTCAACAGTGTTATGGTTCAACCCCAACCAGCAACTCAGCACCACACAATTGCTTTCTCACTGTCCCACCAGTGGGATGGGAGAAGAGAACTAGTGAGTTAGCAGTGAAAAGTCTTGTAGATTAAGGTAAAGACAGTTTAATTAGCAAAGCAAAGGCCACATATATGCAAACAAAGCAAAACAAGGAATTCATTCAACAGTTCCCATGGACAGGCAGGTGTTCAGCCATCTCCAGAAAAGCAGGGATTTATCATTGGAAGCAGTGACTTGGGGAGACAAACACTGAAACTCAAAATATCACCTCCTCCCCTCCTCTTTCTGCAGCTTTATATTTTAAGCACAACAATGTATGGTCTAGAATATCCCTTTGATCATTAGGGCCAGCTGTTCCTGCTGTGTCCCCTTCCAACTCTTGTGGTCTCAGCCTCCTTATCAGTGGGGTGGGGTGAAAAGGTCTCAGGCTCTGTGTAAGCCCTGCTCAGCAATAACAGAAAAATCTCTAGATTATCAACACTTTTTAACACAAATCGAAAACACAGCTTCACACTAGATAATGTGGAGAAAATGAACTCTATCCCAGCCAAACCCAGCATAAACATCCACTGTGTAAATGCTTACTCTCAGTTATTTCACTGGATGTAACCTCTCTCAGATTAATCCAGGTAATCTGTGTCATAAACACACAGATATTAACAAACCAGAAAACTGTGGTGTTCTTTTTCATTATTAGCTTCTAGCTAAGCTTCTGCTCAGCTTTCAGAGGCACAGACACATGGCTCACAAAAATATACTGCAGTGAAACTAGTTGTTTGATAGCTGAAAATCTCTTGAAATAAAATAACCTGAAGTCTTCAAATCATAGTCCTTTGGCCTTCTGAATTACACAGTCATAGCCAACAGGTAACATTTCAGCTACTTTATAACTTCATAAAGATGTAAATTCACTCCGGCTTGCCTATACCTCCTTGCCCCATGCAAATCTACATTTGACAAGATCTGGCCACTGTTGCTTTGTTGATCTCAAACTTCTATACATGTAAGTAAATGTATCTTATACCTGTCTGACACAGCTAGGAGTGTGAGGTAGTTGGTTTCTTGTCTTTTGTGGTTAGTTTGTTCTTTTTTAATTTATATTCATTTTGAAAGAGCTTACATTGTTCAAGAAAAGCTTTGTATCAAATCCTCAGGAGAGAGAATTTTTACTATTATTCTTTCCTATTTGTTGTTACCTGTACAGCTTAATGACAAGTGACATAGGTGTGAGGAATAAACTTTATACTCAAACTTCAAACACCACTCTGAACATAAAACTCTGAGAATTTTCTTCAGAAATCTACAAAATTTGGGCTAGCCATTTATCGAATACACTCGAAAGAATTGCTAGCTATGGCTCAAACCTGCTGAGCTGAGATACCAAGTATCCCATATCTCTCAGAGTAGTTAACATGTACTTGGTAACTTTTCAAGCCTATAAAGAAGATTTTGATATATCAGGCAAGCACAAAGCTTCTCTCCCAATGAATAAAAATGCAAATTATTTGTCACAGAGTAGTTCTGGAAATGCAGCTGTGTCTGGGAAAGTATAAAGTATAAAATCAGAAAGGCTGTGTTGCAGGGGAAAGAAATGATAAGCGAGTAAGATGGATTTAAAGTCTGGTAAGTTCAAAGGTAAAAAAATGGTGTTGGTTCTTTAAGCCAGTGCTACATATTTACCTTGCAGAGATGTTCTAGGTGAACCTTAGAAGTTCAGGTTACAGATTAGTCTAAACAGTGAAGTGGAGACCCCACCTGTCGTTCACCTTTTAGTCTCTGCAAAAGGAGTTATCTTTATCTCTTGGTCCATTGTAATGACCTTTCAGAGTACATGAAGCTCTAGGAACAAAAGCCGCCTTTGTTATAAAAGCTATTTTGTTACTGTGCATCTTCACTGCACTGCAGCATTGGTGATTCCAACTCTTTATTTTATTTCTCTTTTATTAATTTCAGTTAAAATTAATCTGGTTGCTATTGGCAAGCTCTGGTGATGATTGTGAACTCTCATTCAGACCAACATTTGCTGGAGTTTAGTTCTACCAGCTAAATTCTCTTGTCTGCATTATAGTTAGAATCTGTATATCTGTTCACTACAGATTCTTTTGGTGTTTTTCGCAAAAGCTAATTATTTCAGGTTCAGTAATGGTGAGGTGTCAATAGTCATGCAGGGCTATGGGTGATTTACTCCTTATCACTTAGGCCGAAAAGCAGGAGGAAAGATTTAAATGAATACATTATCAACTAATTGATAAGTCCTTCTGAAGTAGCACCCAGAAGCTGCAATTATATCTATGAAATGTTAATTTTGTTGTGAGACTTTGCATGTTCGTCCTACCCCAAAGGCACTGCTGGAGTTTTGATATCCTTCACACAAGTCTCCTGCTGAGGCTTAATGCACACCACCCAAATCTCCAGCAGATTTTGTGGCACCAAGTTGGTCAACAAGGTTAGAAGCTGAAGTGCACACATTTCCAAAACTGTCTAGCTTAAAACTATCAGTTATCTAAGCAGACAGAAATAGATATAGTGGGGGTTGGTTTGTTTTATATGGAGATTTTGTGGCATAGTTTTTGTGGGCTTTTTTTTTTTTTTTTTTTTTGGTTGGGGTGAAGTTTTTGGGTTTTGTTTTGCTGCTTGTTTGGTTTGGTTTCTTGTTATGTTTTTTGGGGGGTGTGTGCCTGTTCTCTGTGGCGTTTTAGTGGGGTTTTTTTGGTTTTTTTGTAGCAACTAAAATTAACAAGCCTTGTTTTGAAAAGAATACAAGCTCTGTGTTTTGTGTTGAGATGCACTGCAGGCCAGTGGGCCTGTGGTACAAGGGACAAAGGGTGTCCATTGGTGGGACAGTCCCCAGTACTAAAGATCCTCCCCAGGTTAGGGTGACAGAAAGCCTTCCCCCAAGCTGCTGTGTTCTGGTACATTAATGTACCCCAGTCCTGCTTCCCAGTTTGGCTTCCCCACCCCTTTGTTACCTCATATGTCCCATGCCCTAGAAGGTTCTCCACTCCAGGTTCCCCCCATTGGCCCTTCCCCTCACCACTCCCCCAGCATTTCCCCATTGGCTCCCATTCCCTAATCCCACCTGTGTAGCGCCCTCATGCCCTCAGATCATTGGTCTCTGATGCTTGATCCTGCACCCTCCGTTGTTCCTTGTGTTTGTCTGTGGAACTGTTCCTGGTGTGGGTGCAGTAAACCTCTGTCCGTGGAGCCCCATACAAGGGCCCTTCCCGGCTCTTTGTCATCGACCCATCTACTGGAGCTGTCTGTGCGTTTGTGTGTGCACACGTGTGTGTGTGTGTGAGTGTGTGTGTGTGTGTGTGTGTGTGTGAGTGTGTGTGGGCCCTGCTGAGCGGCTTCACTAAGGAGACGCTTTTAGAAAGGTCACGGCATCTCACCATCCGGCACTGCCAAGCTGGAGGCCATGACACTGCTGGCCACAGCCCTACCTGTGAAATGTGAGCTCATAGCTGAGGCAGCCTGATATTTCCAGCAGGCTCTTCTCCCAGCTACAGCGCATCCCAAGAGATGGCAAGACATTCACAGCTGGAGAGAACCCATTTGTCTCCATCTGGCATAGTTCTGGATGTGCACCCTTGCTTTTTCCGGTCACAGAGTGGTGAGTGCAGGTCTGGCTGACACACTGCCAACTGCAGTGCTCAGTGACACTTGCCAAACAGCTTTTTTCAAGTCTGCTTTCTTTATGTTCTTAGTTCTAAGTAGAAAACTGTTCTTCCTTTGTCTCAGTCCCTTGGAGCAATTGTTGTTTAATGCTCTAGCTCTAGCTAGACACAAGACACGGCTTTATTAATTACACAGTACAATTACATTTCTTTTCCCCCACTGAGCTGCACACTGGGAATTCCTGCAGGCGCTCCTTCTGTAGGGACCAGCAGCAAGACAGAGGTGACTGCACTATTGGCTGGACTTCCTGAGGCAGGGAAGGCACCTCGTGCTTGGGACCTGCCTTGGGGCCCCAAGCCGTGGTCCTGTCCTAGCCACTGGCCTCCCTGACTTCCAAGCCTGGCCTGGCACCCACCACACCATCATCTCACCAGGTCGTTAGGAGCCCTGCATATAGGAAAGGCCGACGTGATAGCTGTGTGGGAAAAGGTGCTGAACTGCATCACACTGATTAAGACTTTCAGGAGAAAGCACATCTCATTTTTTGCTTCCACTTTTAGCAGAAGGGAGTCTGTTTAATTTTTCTAAGCAAGTCAGCTGTCCTAGCTCACCACCTTTTCTTTCTCCTGCCTGGATAATGCTCACAAGGACCATACTATGCAACTCATCATTCCACTGGAAAACACACTCAGATGGCTGAGGTTGGCTGCTTTGTTTCTCTGCTTTCTTGGAGTGGGAATGGGGGTGCTTTCTCCTTCAGAGGGAAGCCAGCCAGAATCAGGGGAAAAATGCCATTCCAACATCTTCCCATGCCTGCTTTGGGAGTGGGAGGATCTTGGCTTCAGCACATCTCAGCTACTGCTCTGAATTTCCATGTGGGAAACTCATGAGGTGTTTGATCCAGAAGAGAAGTCTGATACACAAAGTTATGGCTCTGATTTTAAAATCAGGATGAAGAAACGAGTAGCTGTTGTGTTTCTTTATCAGTGATTTCAATGGCTGTTCACTCCCTGTATATGTGTTGCCTTTTCAAATGGATTGCAGTCACTGAAAAAACACACACACATAAATGAACTGCTGTCAGCCCAGGTTACAGCTTTGTAGCTCTTCCAAAATCTTCAGACTCAAATTTCCAGATATGAGTGACCCTTTGATGTTCTGAGCCTGCATTTCAGAATGCCTGAACAGCTGAAAAGTAATTGTTCTGCTTTTGAACTGTCTCACTCCTGAACTGGCTGTGAACAAAAACACTCTACTAAAACCTTTATTTACTTCTAGAATTTAATATTTTCAGGTAGCTCAAAGAACCAGAGAGTAGATATTAAAAAGCTACTATTTTGCAGGGAGACATTGAGAAATACTCTGAGATCAGATTCTATAAATTTTATGTTCCAGTATAAGAAAAATATTCCTGATTGACCATCTTCCTTGTTGCATTCCTCCAAAAAGTTTTGAGGCTCTCTTAATAAGACCGATTTTCAAGCCTGATGATCAGAAAGTCAAGCATCATTTCTCATACAAAAAAGTAGAAAAGTGGTAGATTGTTCTCTCTTATGTCCCAATAAGTATTCTTCCAGTAAGTAAACCTTATGAACTTTTTCCCAAGTGTCCGAAAATTTTTTTGTAGAAGAGCCACTTCAAGAGATCTGTAGGAGCTGTTGCTTAAAGAAGTTTTGCATATTAAAAGTTAAATTTATAAATAGCATTAATATGTTCTTGTAATACTTCAGTCTGGCTGAACGAAATGAACCACTGCAAAATGATTACAAGAGTTCACAAAAGCTATTTTTGTTTCTTAGGAAATCAAAGTACAATTTTGTTGATACATTCATTTTGCTTTTAAAGCTTTGGACATAATTAAGATCATTGTAATACTGCAATGATTCTGCCTGTGCGACAATTCTAGAACATCCAACTCCCACTGCTTATAGGCCTCCAAGCTTCTTCTATGACACGTTGCTGGTCAGAGTGTGTTTCTCTTCATATTTCATCCACTTTGGTGTATTACATCAAACAGTTGTGGAAACTACAATGTCTACACTTGGACCTGAAAAGTATTTTGCAGTCCTGCTGCTGGAAAAAAGATTGAGGAGGAAAAAAAGGAAGCAAAAGGGGAGAAATTAAATGTCTTATATGTATGAAAAATATATTTTTGTTCTTACTGGAGTTCATAATGACTTTACAAGGATAATTTTGCTTTCATTTATTAAACACTTTTATACAGTTGACACAGATTTACCTAAAATAAATTGATATATGCTTTTTTTATCATAAGCGTACAATTTTATGTGACAAATAAATGGAAGGACAGGGACAAGAATTAATCAAAGCTGTAAAAAATGAAAAGAGCGTGTGCATGATACATATTTGTTCATTTTTAGGTAGTTATTGTTTGATATGGTTATTATAATTCTAAATTGTATGGGGAAATTCAATTGCTTCTACTAAAGATCATGAAAACCTGCTTGTAGTATCATGTATCAAGAGACAAAAAAAAAATTTCTTTTCTGCTTAGTCGTTTAATATGTGTGACCTTAGTTGCCTTTTTAATTGTGCAGCTTGATCTCTGACTGTCAAGAAGGCAATATATGGTGAATTGACAGAATATATGGTGAGGAGATTGATTCTTTGAATAATTGGACTTCAGCCTTTACTAGTAGTTTCTATGGCTACATGTGGAAGAACCACTGGCTGTACAGCCTCAGTTAAGATTATGTAGTTACTACTGTTATCATGTGTACAGCTAATGTGTAGTTATTCTACAGCCTTTTTTCAATGTTGCTGAAACATAAAAATCATGAGAAAGATCACTTCCTGATAAAAACGTAGGTCCTATTCACTGAAACTTTGGGAAAACAATGTCCCATACCCTTTGTTGCCACAATTTTTATCTTTACTGCATTGGATATAACAGAGTTTTTAAAAATACAGATGCTTCTGTCAAACATTCTGAAGTCTTTCATAATCTTCTTCCCTATCTTCTGTCATTTTTCAGTTACATTTTGAAAAGAAAGGAATAAGCTACCATACAAATTTTAAAGGATTGCACGTATCCAGTTCCAACAGTTTTAAACTGAAGTTAGCTCAGTAAAAACCCTCATTTGTTTCTATATGCTAGGTCAGGAACAATATTTTCTTTTTTATACACTTCTTTTACTATCTAAAACTAAACTTACCCTACGTGTTGCTATAAAACTTAGGTTTTATTATGTTTCCTTTCATTGTTTTCACTCAATAACATGTATTTTTAATACATTTCTGTATAGTACAGAAGGCAGTCACATCAGTTTAAACTGTTTACAAAGCATCTTAGTAGCAAGCATAATGGTAAAAAATTACTCTAGGCTGAATATGTCAGTATTTTTGTATAAGCAAAGACTCTCAGCGGGCTCCACAATTATGTTTTCTAACTACGGAAACAGAGAGCCCAACTCCCCCAAGGTGTTGGCAGAGAATAAAGCACATGAACAGACATGTGAATGGCAATAACTTAATTCACAGCTGATTCCAGTCACTGCCAATGGAAAGATGGACATGATAAAGCATTAACAATTTTCATCTGTTAGTGTATCTAGTGTTTCATTCAGAATTCCTCTTTGGGGAGGGAAAATGTGCTGGAAATTTTCTGTCATTTGCTCACTTGCCTTGCTATGCATGCAACTGCCTGATTGACACAGCTTGGCTGCAAACAGAAATGGTCATTTAAGTGTATGTCTCATCTGTTTGCAAATGTGACCCTTAGCTGTGACTTCACTTGCAGGTTAATGTCATGCTGATGTAATGGAAAATGTTCATGCAGCCCAAAGCTCAGCTTTTTAGGCCAGGACAAAAGAACAGCTGTTCACATTTGGAAGGTAGTCTTTGCAACCAAAACAGACAAGCAATTTTCTGTCTCATCCTTACATATTAAGAAGGGACAAGAGTTATATAACATCAGGCAATTTTAAGTTAAGAGTAACAAAAATCAGATTATTCATGCAATTGCAATTAGTCTTTATTTATAATTCTTAAAACAAACTGGTCATATCCTACCTTCAGTGGGACCACAGGCTTGTTGTGGCTCTTGTCTTGAATATGAAAAAGGGTGTTGAAGTGAAAAAAAATCTGTTGGATTCAGTTCCTATTTGATGCCTATTTTGGAATCCATTTACAGTAAGACAAGAAGGAAAAAGCTTTATGTTTTTGTTAAAGAGACTACTAAATGCCCCTCTGAAGATTTCGATTCTGCAAGAGAGTCCCTATAAGGTGTTCGGACATTTCTTCAAGTATTCTTTTGTGAATATTCACTAATAGCCTGTTCCCTGTTTTCTATATGACTAAACAGATTCAGCTACATTAATGCTAACTTGAGATTCTTGAGAATTAAGAAGGTTTTGAGCAAACCTAAAGCAAATTTTGTATTATACAAGTGTTTGTAACAGTACCAGAAGTATAGTTCCTTGGTTGGAAGACAGTTGCAATTGTTCATAGACTTCACCTACAAATCCCATTAAGTAAATAAAATGTGTAAATAGCATAACAAATTAGATTTTTCACTAGCAGGGATAAAAGATGACCAAGACTTTTAACAGGTATTATTTTAGCCAGTTATTTCTGGATAACCTGCATCAATACTTACAGATGCTCAAGGACAGACCACACAGAAAATTATATTCTCAATAGTAAAATCATATAGCTCACTTATTATCAAATCTATTCAAGAAAGAACTCATGGCTGTCCTCTCAGTAAAAAAAGAACACCCCAGTGTGAGCAACACATGTTGGCTGAAATTTTCCACAAATGCTATCAGAAGGTGCTTTAGAATTTGATTGTGCCCAGCACTGAAGATACCAAGAGCTTCTTTTTTTAATATATTGTACATCTTCTCAACTGCCACCCCTCCCCCGGAATACTTATTAAATTTCTATGGTGCATCATGTATAAAGTATGAATTATCCTAATTTCCCTTAGATTATTTACCTTTCACTTTAAATTGATTAGAAATCTTCCTTTTTTTTTTTTTTTAAATACTACTCTTTTTTGTACAGAAGTCCTTTTTAAAATACTACTTGAAATAGATGATATCTGGAAATAGATCAGGAAGCAAAAGCAACACGAAGATTGCCAAATATTATTTCTACTATGTGTTATTAGGATTTCAATTAAGATTTGGTGCAGAATATCAGTAACTGGGAAAGCCAAACTTCTGAGATTAGCTCCACCATCGCTGCAGCTCTGTGTATGTTACCATGGAAGCATATTTGAGAGGGAAAACGCAGTTGCAGAGAGGGAACTAACTCTCTCAGTATAGCTGAAAATAACTGTTGCAATGCTGATCTTATTCTTCTATAAAACTCTTTGCAAGATGGTAAATCCAGACCAATAACCTCTTCATCTTTAGCCCCAGTTGGGAGGGCAATGCTCCAGCAGATGCCTATAGAATTGAGCTCATTCTATAAAATGGATCTCAGACAAAAGGCTCACATCTGGGCCAAATCAGAAAAACCACTCTAGCAGAAGAGTGTAATGTCAGAGCACATAGAGAAGACAGCATGAAATGACAATTTAATTGGTGAGCTATTGAGGGTGGGGATGGGTGGACAGCATACGTACAAGACAGGAGTAAAATGTGCTTTTGTCATTTGCTTCTGTCTCTTCATGATTTCAGTAAGCTTTGATCTTGGAAAATTTTATATGTATATATTTCAATAGTGTCTTAATGTTCTGAGGACCTCATACTTTAGATAAATTAAATTTAACTTGAAATATAAGAGAGTATGATACAGCTAGAGGTGCAGAAGTACACCCGGCATATTTTCTTCAAAAATACAGTAACCCTTAGGCTTCTGTGTGCTTTGAGATGATTCCACTGCCAGTCCAATGGAACTTTGAAAAAAGTTAAGACACACTTGAATTACCACTCCGTAAAAATATTGCCAAAAAAATTCAGTTTTGATTCTTTCTGGTGTACTGCATTTCTCAGTGTCATTTACAATATTTAATAAATACTCATCTTCGGGAGATGCTGAGTATATTTTCTTTAGCATGGTTGTCTTAGCTGGTAAACCTAAGTGCTGCTAATCTCTCATGATATAATCCATTGTCTGAGCACTTAGTCAGGGGTTTTGAAATTGACCCTTTACTTAATGGGAACTAGGTACTCTGAAAAAGCCTGTTCCAATACAGTTCTTTTGTTTGGAAGTTGCAAAATAAGTCCATTTTTGATTCACTGTGTATATTATCAGTGAGATGAACATGACAATGTATGTCAGGGCTGAAATCTAACTAATTAAAGCTGAAGAATTTATGGAAAGGACAGAAGTATAATACTTAATTTCCATCAAATAGTCCAGAGTGTATGTAATATCAGCCTGTGCTAGTGGAGACTGATCCATGTTCCACAGTAAATCCAATTAAAAAAAAAAAAAAAAGATTTTTTTTCTCCTATCTGTATCTTTTATTACAATGGGTTTGCTCATCTGGTCTGAAAACAAGACAGAGCTAAATAACTACAAAGAACTACTTAATCACCTTTATAGCATCCTCAAGAGGAACCAACCTAGGGAGCCCATTAACAAGGACAAACGAATAACAAGCCAAAACTTAAAAGAACTGAAATAAGGAATAATGAAAAAAAAAAAAAAAAAAAAAAAAAAAAAGATACATTTCTCTCCCTACCTACAACAACCATAAGAGTGAATAGCTGACAAAGTTTTGAGATGTTTGGTTACTCGAAATATCTTTCTACCTTAATTATTGTCTCTGTTCTGATGTTTCATTCCATTCATTCCGAGTCTAGCACTAAAGATGAGTTAGGGGTCCTGGTGCCTCACAGCATTATCTGCTCCCTAGGAACTGAAAATGAGCCTTTTAGTTGGTGGTTGATGCTGGCATAGCTTAATCAAATCTCAGTCACAAACTGAGTGCTGGGGGTCATCTAGATCAACTTGCTCAAAGGCAGGACTGCTGCTGAGTCTGGATCAGCTGTGGCTATATCTAACCAGGTGTTGCAAAGCTCGAAAAAGCAGATGCCACAGTCTCTGCATAACCTCTTTTTGTGCTGCACTATGCTATCAGTGAAAAGGTGTTTCAAATCTGAGCCTGTGAAGCAACAATTTGTGACTGCTGCTTCCTGATGTATCATTTGGTGCTGCCAGGAGGCATTTAGCCTCATAATCCTGGTATAGCTCTATAAATGGCACTACATGTCCCTTAGCTGCCTCTCAAATTTAACCAATTCAGCTCTGTCCACCTGCCCACAGTCTTTGTCCATGATTCTTGTTCCCTGCAGGACCTTCTCCTATTTCTCTACATTCCTTTTCAGGTGGGAGGCACAGGAGTAGTTGCTGTCTGCCCGGGCAGTCTCACCAGTTCTGAACAGTGGGGATATAAAAGCTTTCCTAAGCCTGCTGGTCATTGTTCTCTTGATGGAGCCTGGGGTTTGGTTTACATAATTTGCACTGAGCTTAATGTAATACATAATAAACTGAATAGATTCAGAAGAAATTCACTGTGGATAACAAGAAAGGAACTCTAAGCAGCTTTGTGAACAATAGCTGGGATAACACTTCAAGGACTAGAAATGGATTTGGCAGGAGTTTCAGCTAGATGGGGTAAGAGTGGCATCTGTGCTCAGAAGGTGACAGGAAAGGTATGAAACAGAAATGAGGAGACTGAGGAATTCACGGAGATAGGTTATAGAGCTCTTATGATCAAAATTTGCACGAAGTAGCTATTTAATTTCAATGACTCCTGTTCAAATCATGAAAGTGTAAACAAAAGAAACTAGATTAGTCAAAGCATTCTCAGTATAGGAGGTCCAGATTTTTTTTTACCTGGAGACTGACCACTAAAATGAACATCTTTAATATTTTGCCACTCTGTAACATCACTAACTACATGATTATGTTGATTTTAGGTTGAACTCCATTTTGATGCCTTCTATTCCTGCACCCTCCTGTGAAGTGGTTGAAATAAGGACAGGGAGAGAAAACTCACCAATTACCATCAGCAGTAAAACAGACTCGACTTCAGGAAAATTAATTTAATTTATTGCCAATCAATTCAGTGTTGGGTAGTGAGAAATTAAATCTTAAAACACTTTCTCTCCCAACCTGTCCTTTCTTCCTGAACTCAACTACATCCAGAATTTTCTCTGTCTCCTTCTCCTCCGTGGCAGAGGAGGACAGGGAATGGGGCCTCTGGTCAGCTCGTCACATGTTGCCTCTTCTGCTCCTTCATCCTTAGGGGGAGGTTTCCTCACATCATTCCCCTGCTCCAAGGTGGGGTTCTCACCAGGCTGCAGTGGATCTCTGCTCCACCATGGATCTCCAGGGGCTGCAGAGGCACAGCTGCCTCACCGGGATCTGCACCAGGGGCTGCAGGGGAATCTCAGCTATGGTGCCTGCAGTCTCCCTTTCCCCCGCTCCTTCTACATTGACCTGGGTGTCTGCAGAGCTGTTCCTGTCACATATTCTCACTCATTTCTCTGGCTGTAGCTACTCTGTGTTAGTTTTCTCCTTCTTAAATACATTATCCCAAGGTACAACCATTGTCAGGCCTTGGCCTTGGCCTTGGCCAGCAGTGGCTCTTTCTTGTAGCCAGCAGACATTGGCTCTATCAGACATAGGTAAAGATTCTGGCAGCTCCTCACAGAAACCACCCCTGTAAGTCTCACCCTCTCCTCACTATCAAAACCTTGCCATGCATCCCAATGCAATGTAAAATTAACAAAATATATAAAAACATCTGTTTCCCCTCTCTTTTTTCTCTTTTCCATTTCTACCTAACCAAAGATGAAATGAGCAATGCACAGACTAATATGTCTGGAAAAGGAGAGGGAGAAAAGCATGAACCCTTGAAGTGTGGATGTGAAATGATTTGTTATCCCTACTTCCTGTTTAGTGTTATGCCTAAGGTTTATGTTGAGCAGAAATCTGCTGAAGACCATGGGTGACACAGATATTGGTAAGAGTCATGTTTTCTATTTAACTACACTGAAGTGTCAAGGGTTCTTCTACCAGAAAAGCGTAGAAGACGTTTTCTGGGTCATAGTTCCCCATGCATCTCTATTCACTTAAGAGAGCCATATAGTTACCCCACAGGAGAAAAATATTCAGATAAGCAGTCATTGACACCAGAAGTAGCCTGATGCCACTGAATGCTGGAACCAGAGAGGGAGTTGCTAACACAAAATATTTGCATTTTTGCTTTCTTGTTGTTGTACTAGTTTTTTTCACTCACCTGAAGCCTCTTGAATCTTAATCAAGTGCTTTTGCTTGACAAATTCAGTGTTGAACTGTTTGAGCTAGGTATACAGAGCATGATTAATTTTCATTTACATTTAGTCAAGAGTTGCAGCTGATGGTGACTGTGGCTATGAGATTATTAATTCATGTTTACAAAATGTGAACCAAACAGTTAGATTTTTCTACCAATTCTCATACTTTGTAGTTAAGTTATTTGATACTGACAACAGCTGAAATCATTCAGGTAGGGAGGCTACTATTTGCTTCCTTTTATCAAGGTAATTTTTTTTTTGGCCACTCTCTTAAGTCTTCTTGCCTCTCTATGCAAAATGCCATCTGAATAAACAAAAAGTAGTTGAAAATTCATTTGTGGAGACTAACACAAGATAACAAATAAAAACCTTGAAAGAGATTACTCAGGAGAAGTGAGACAGTAGCAGATAAGACAACAGCTTCATCCCCTCGTGTATGGAAGGACTGTTGATTCCGGGAAGAATTATGAGGCAGGATTTGAGTGAGTCCAGTGAAATGGAATTAAAGCCTTAGAGGGCTTCTTCCACTCCATGGTGGTGGTGCCTTTTCCTGGTGTTAAAATCAAGAGTTGGACACAGTCAGGAGGGGATAAAGGGATTTTACCTTGGTGTTTATTTTAAGGATCCTTAGGTGCACACGTCCCGGTCAGGTGCACTGAAGTGCACCCGCAAATGCACACACCAGAAAGATCTGGTATCACATTATAGGTTTTTCTAATTAGCATATCTATCAAAATTCCCCAGTGAGAGGCTCGAGTGAGCCCTCTTCCCCAGGGAACCTTCCCCTGGATGGTTCTATCTTAGTTTATAGAATGTGTTCTGGAGAGGACCTTGGGGTCTGGGGCACATTGACCTCGACTTACAATGCTTTTAAACTATTTAGTCTCCTAGTTTGACAAACAAGTCTAAGAATGTAGGCAAAAGTTTCAGGAACAGAAGCTGCAAAAAGGCATGAAAGGGGTATAAAATAAAAAGCAAAAATCTCCATGGCATCAGTGGCAGAGCTAGAAGACTGAAAATGAAGAAAATTTTCTGACAATTACCTTCCTGGTAGTACAGAAGACTGAGTGATTTTGAATATTTTTTTGTATAACACCATATTCACTTAAGTTGTCCTGTGTCTCTGCACTGTTATATAAAGTATAACAGTGAATCAGGTCATAAAAAGTTCAATAGTTCTTTTTCAATAGAAGAACAACACAAGTGGATAGAAATGTATCATTACAGCAAATAAAGCAAGACTAACAATGAATACCTAAAGCAGGAGCAGTATGTGGGTTTCACATAAATGACACGGAATGAGTGCACGTTGAAATGAGTTGCAATTCAGCAGAAGCTTTCTGCAAGTGAAACAGCACAGTCCTTTACAGTCTCATATTCTCCTTTTTTCCAGTTGCTTATATGGATGGCAGTGTACCAGGACAGGAGCTCATCTGTACTTTCACAGATATTACATTCTGCATGCAGAGTCATGGAAGTACTTGTCTGAGCACTGCTGACAAACCACACACCATATCTAATACTGCAAATGTTGTAAGGAGTCCAAATTGATTTGGTAGTTCCAGATTTCAGGAGTTTGTGCTAACTGAATTAATTTGAAAGGGAAACTCCTTTTTACCTTGATACAGCTTGCTGAAGAGGCGCTAGGGATGAGACTTGGGCAAAGAAGCAAAGCCTATTAAAATCATTAAAATGAACAGACTTGATGAGGAACATATTGCTTCTGTGAGTTGATGAGAATTCACTGTGTGGGGAGAAATCTGTGAAAAAGCAGTAGATAATGTGTTTTTAAATGGGAGATCAGGAGTCTGCCTAGTGGAACAGGTGATCAACAAAATTTGGCTATTAATCTTTAAAACTCTTCTCACGTCAAGAGCAATTTTCCATATGTAAAAATGCTTCTCTCTGTGGTCCATCAAGGTAGAAGTTGAACCATTCACTCCTCACTGTTATAGGGAGCACGGCAAGTTGTTGTCCTGGTTTCAACTGGGAGAGAGCTAATTTTCCTCCTAGAAGATGGTACAATGCTGTAGTTTGGTCTTAGGATGACAGTAGCGTTGATAACATACCGACGTTTTGGCTGTTTCTTAGTAGAGCTTACCCTAAGTCAAGGATTTTCAGTTTTCCATGATCTGCCAGTGAGGAGCTGTACAAGAAGCTAGGAGGGAGGACAGCTGACCCCAACTGGCCAAAGGGATATTCCATATCATACTACATAAACTGGAGGAATTATGCAGAAGGGAAACTAATTGATGCTCAGGGGCAGGCTGATTGTTGGTCAGCAGGTGGTGAACAACTGTATTGTGCATCACTGTTTTCTCTTGAGCTTTATTTCTCTCTCCTTTTCATTAAAATTATTATTATCATTTATAACAGTGGTAATCGCAGCACTTTATTTTAAAGCATTCTTAACTCATAAAATTTTGCCTTTTCTTTCCTGTTCTACTCCCTACTCTGTGTATGCCAGAGTGTGTGTGAGAGAGAGTTAGTTGCTGACTGAAGCTAAACCACAATGGTTTCTCTTCTTGCTTCTTGAAAGTGCAGTCTGGGAGAAAACTTACTGGGAAGGAGAATGGTTGGGTATATCAAATTCTTTCTGTATTTGTTCTGACTGCACAGCAGAATCCTTTTGCCTTCTGCTTTTTCATCACAGTGCTCAAACAAGAAAAAGATGTGTCTCCCTTAGGGTGTATCTGTTTGGAAAAGACAGTCAGATTAGTTCAAGACCTGAGATTTGACCATGGACAGTTCTTGCTACTCTCTTGCTGCCTGTCAGCCTACCTTACCCATGCTTTCTTGCAGGATTGTCTGTGCCCTGCCTTTGCATTGCGGACCCCAACTTTGTCTTGCCCTCTTTGTTTTCTGTCTTGAGAACTCATGGCTGCAGCTTCACCTGGCAATTGCTGGACTGCAGTTAACCCTGGGTCCCAGCTGTGGTTCCAGCCCTCTTTAACCTTGGCTTACCTGGACGTGGTGGGACTGTGCCTCATGGGAGAGGAGAGATGAAAAGTACCATCCTGCTGTTGCTGGCATCTGCTGCCACAGCTGGCCTGTGCCCCATGGCTTTCACTAAACTCTGACACCCACTTGCCAGCAGAGCTGTTTTTGTGAGTCTGTCTTAACTGACCTAAGCAAAAAACAGAGGAATTGTTTGTTTCAAATTGGAATTCTCTTGTGATTTGGTTCTTCTTGACTGGTCTAGTTTCGGGGAAGAATGAGCAATGTTCCCTTGGATGAGGAAAGTTGGTGAGCAGTTGGTGGTACATTAGAGTAGAAGAGGTTTTCACTGGCTTATTCTTGCCAAGAAGATGCATCCATGCCCTATCCTTTCCTGGCAGAAGGTGGTTTCTCAACTGCTGCCTAACCCAGGGCACTCAAAGCCAGCTGGATGTGCTCCCCATGTACCAAAGTCCTTGTAAACATGTTCAGAGCTGCTCTACTAAAAGCCACTTGATAATCAATATTTAGATCTGGCATCCTGATGCTCTCACAGCATTTAGACCTAGTGGTACAGGTCCTGGCACAGGTCCTAGATGTTCCTCTGTATCTCCCCTCAGGGTCCCTGTCTGGATATGTTTTATGTCTGAGATATCCTCTAGTATATACAGCTCATCAAATGGAGCTGTGGCCTATTCTTTTTCAAACCACAGTCACCTTTACTAAGCATAACATTAGAGCCTCAGGTCATGAGGTTGAAACTTGTCTGTATCCCAGTGAGAATTTTTCCATCCTGACCCTCCAAAGAGGGGTATGCAAAGAGTATGCAATTGTGTCGCCTTCTATTAACTACCTTTAAGTATAAAACCATTTTTTTTTTCTTTTCTACCATCTTAATGCACCAAATAAGATTTGTTCTGGCATATCTGAAAATAGGCTCAGTTTCCTAGTAGTGTGAAAGAGTTTTAGGGGCTCTCAAACAGGAATGGGCAGAGTGTGTATTCTTAGTGATGGAAAAATGATACGAAGTGTGAGAATTGGGTCTCTATCCCCAAAGGAATGTATGTGAAGTGAACTCTTGTACAAACATCTTGCAGCAGAATTTGTGATGTATTGTCTACTGGTGCACAGCAAAAATAACTAGTTTTATTTAAGCTTGTTTTCATAAACATCTCATTTCATAAAAGATGTGTTCCAGTGTATATTCTGAAAGAAACATCCTGAGACATTTTATTTTATTCAGGGGTGAGAATAATTTGCTACTTTATTTTGATTATCTAATGCAAACTGTCTCTTTCCACCTTATTCCATTTTAATATCTTTTAAACAATTTTCACTGTTTTGAATTCTACCACTGACTTTACAGCCAAGTTTCATAAAAAATTCAAGTCAGAATGAAATATTTCTCCACATAAATAGTAGGAATTGAAGACAAGTCTGCTTTGTTGCACCAGTCCTGCACTCTGTCATAGGTATAACTACTATGTTTAGATGTTGTTCAGTAAGACGAGAAGTCTAAAGGGAATAATGTAATTTCCATCAACAATAATTTCCAACTGAGCAGAACCGTATGCAGTTTTTCAGCTGTCTCACCAGTAACAAAGGAACTATCAATAGAGCTACCTCAGTGAAGATAAACACAACAAAGGTGTACTGAACCAAGTCAGTCAGGTTTGTGAAATCTTTGTGCACATAAGCTTGGAAGTTTCCACATTATTAGCACCTACAATCTTTCATTCTTTGGTATACAATTTATGTAGCTGAAGTACAAACAACTTATTTGTTGTTAGTATTCACAATGCAATTTGCAGCTGTTTTATATGAAAGAACACCTACAAACATATTAGCCATCTTCAGCTTTTTATAAAGTTGCCTTAACTCTTCAGGTAGCAAACCAGATTATTTTGTTTACACTCCGGTGGATATTGCTTTGTGATATCTGGCCAATGAACAGGGAATGAAGAAACTGGCTCCCCTTCAGCTTGTTGGTGTAAATGTCAAGTGTATTGCTATAGCAACAATCCAAAATTAAGAATTCATTAGTTCCTCCCACTGGCATCTCTTAAATTACTCAGTGTTTCAGAGAGGAAGGAGGTGGATTTTATTGGTTTTGCTCAGCAGCAGGCTATTAGCCCCTTTGGTATGATTCAAGATTGGCTTGTGCATATTAGTCAACCAGACTTCAAACTAAGACACCTCTAAAAGCAATCAAGAGCTCTGTGACTGCTGGGCCACCACCTAATCCCAGAGAAACCCAAGGCTTACTAAAGTCTGTTTTTCATAAATGCATGATTTGATGAAGATTTGCAGCCCTGCAGAAAAGGACATAGCTTCTCCACTAGCACTGCCCAGGATGATGAGGCGACTCTGGGTCACAGAGTTATTTATGCAACAGTATTGATATAAATACACTTTTCCCCCTGGCCTAGCACAGTCCTTATGAGGATGCCCCAGAAGCCTTTGTGAAGAAATGTCGTGCTGTGTGGAGTTGACCACTGCTCTCTAGAGAGCTCATCTGCTTGATTCACTGGAAAAATTGAATAGTTGAGGTGGTTGGACTAGACTCCTCAAGACAATTTTCTCAGTTTAGCATAGTCCCTTAGTGTGATATTTGGAGATCTCCATCAAAATTAGTATGAATTCATTTCCAATGGATTTGGAAAACACAAGGATCTGCTCATTAATCAATCACATCTTTTTCCTCACTACTTTTTAAAATGCTCATCAGCAAGATAGTTGTAAGAAGGCAGGCACCTAGTTTAGAAAGGAAAAAGAAGGGGGTCAAGATTATTAAACTGGAAAGAAATGAGACCGCTATAGCTAAGAATTAATATTTAAAATCAGTACTTCTGATTGACTTGTGTCATATCCCTGCTCTTTGTCAGGAACACAGATGTTTGAACAAATCATTACTTGGTAGGTGCCTTTATTACCCTGTTCCATTACCCACAACTTCAAGGTGAGATCTAAATCAATAGAGGTAATAGCTGGACAAGAAGTTTTCTAAGTCTTTCCCTCCTCGTTGAAGTAAAGAGCATTTAGAACTCCATGCAAGAGCTTCTTTAAAAGCATTTGGTGAATTGGATTCAAACCTGGACATTAGGTTTTGAAAGATGTATATTCCAGTTAAATTTAGTGTAGAAGCACTGACTGCAAAAGCATGACAGTGGTAAGGAGAGCAGAAGTCCATGTTTGCCTAATCCCTGGAGAGTAGGAAACTGCTAAGTACAAGACTGTTAAGAGTTAAATGAACAGTTACAAGCATGTGTAATGTCTGCAGATGATTTACAAGGAGACTGTGACAAGAGGGAGCAAGATTTTCAATTTCAAATATGAGGCTCTGTACTTCAGGGGGCACTAGTGCCAGGCTCTGTTTCTTGTTCTGTTAGTTGCCCAATGTTTTGATCAAGTGAGCTGTGTGTTAGATCTGAGATTTCTGTGCTTTCTCTTACACTCTTCTGAAAAAATAGCAGTTCTCACAATAGTGGAGAAATTGGTGCTTTAACCTGTGTCAGGATTCTTCCACCAGCAGAGAGAGAAGAAATATTATCAGCATGTTCAGTGATGCTGTGATAAAGGAAGAGATCAGAAAGTGCTTCTATAAATGTACATTTTTTTTTTGGGGGGGGCGGGGAATGGGAAAAGTAAGTGTTTTATTTGAGCAGTTCAGAATCTCTAAAACGTACCATTCTGGGGCAAAAATGAATGAAGGGACCTAATTTTGAAGTGTTTATTTGCAGAGCATTCTTCATACCTACTCTTCAGCCCAGACAGTAGGTTCCTACTGAATTCAGTGTCTAAATCCCTTTATTACTTGATGACTACTGTCATCACCGGGTGCAGTGCATGTGGAAAGATAGATGCCTGTGGAAAATCTTGCTGTATGAGCAGCAAGTCAAATGACTTTTAATGCATGATAAAATATCTCCAAATAAATGTATTAAACATACAAATGGAAACAAAAATGAAACAGATACTCAGAAATAAAGGTTCTTTTCTATCCAGAATGCTCTGCCTCACTTTCACGCCTTGAAAATACTAGAATTTTATTCTTTCCTGCTTTCCAGCACATTCTTCACCAGATATATCTGTTTGATAACAGATATCTTATCCCTTCACTGAAGCTCCAGCTAATGTTAGTTTAAAGCAAAAATAGAAATGTCTCCTTAGGATTAATTAGTAATTTATGTACTTCAGAGTGCTGAGATTAACAAGGGTTCTGAACTCAAGTGGTAAAAAGGATGCTTCCTGTTGTCCTCATCAGCCAACTCATCATGCTTAAAAGAGTTGCCTTACTTGCTCAGTCTTTTATCCATGTTAGAAGAAGATCTGAAAATGAACAGATCTGCTTCTGGAATGATTGACATAAGGACATGTTTGCTACTTTTTCTGATGTCCTTAACTCATGTTATCGACTTAACACTTATTTAACTCTACTCTTTTTCTCTGAAACAGTGCAGTTTAATTCTGGATTCAGAAGAACTGTTATGACATTCTTGTTGAGGAGAAAAAAAAGCTGTTCTTCAGTATTTTATTTGTTTCAGTAACTCCCTGTAACATAAATGCTATATGGTTTTCTCCTAGCTTAGACAAGCACCTTTTGTAGAGAGGAGGGAAAAATTCTGGTTTTAATTTACAGCTTCTGAAGAGTGAGTTTTATTAGGTTATGACAGAGGTTGAGATAATATATATATTGTCAGTGTGACTTTTGTGTGCAGTAAGGTATAAGGAAGAAACATGATATGCTGTTGTCGTGGTTTATCCCCAGCCAGCAAGCGCCATGCAGCTGACTGCTTACTATCCCCTGCTGTGGGATGGGTAGGAGAATCAGAAAAATGTAAAATGCATGGATCGAGTTAAGAAGAGTTTAAAAATTGGAATGAAGTAAAATATTACTATTGGTATCACTATCGCGATCGCTATTGCTATTGCTATTACTGTTATTATTACTGTTACTATTACTATTGATATATTACTATTGTAGAAAATAAAAGTTTCTGCGGTGCAGGGATGGTTTGGGATGATCTTTACAGTTCAATGCAGCTCCTGAAATGTGCAGTTTATTTGCAAGGGTCATGGGTGCAGGAGCTTTGCTCAAGCTGCCAGCCACAGCTTAGAGAATGTCCCAGAGAGAGCAAGAGAGGTAGAGCAGGAGATAGGGAGGTAGAGAGTTACAGTCTAGAGAGATTGCGAGAGAGATTGAGAGATTGGGAGAGAAATTGTGAGGGAGGGACTGTGAGAGACAGATTACTCGAGAGAGCTTGCGAGAGAGAGAGCTAAAAGTCTGGTTCCATGATATTATATCTCTTCTTATACTGAATGTGGTAATAGTACAACATCCAATCAACAGAAGACAGAAATCCTTATAGAATTTACATACAACCTATCAAAACTACTACTTTACCATACTGTGTTACATTTTAACTCCTGAAAACTACTTTTTAAAACTACTGTTGTCTTCCCTGCCACGCTGGCAGAGTTTCTCTGACCCTTGGACTTCTCTGCTTGCTGAAGCATCCTCTTCTTTGCTAAAGACATTGTTCAATGAAGAGGGATTCTCCTTCAGCTGGCTAGCCCATTGTTTTTGGCTGTACAGTAACTAACAGCTTGGTATCTTATATCTCAAAGCTAGCTTTCATTTCTATTTCGCTTACAGGTTTTATATTTTCAGAATCTTTTGCCAACAGTTGTATTTATAAGGTTTCCCTATCTCATCCTCCCCAACAATTATTAAATGGGAAATAAAGAGAGAGAGAGAGTACTAAAACCCAAGAAAAACAAGTGATGGTCAATACAGCTGCTCACCACATGCTGACTTATGCACAGCCTTCCCCATGCTGTGATCAGCCACTCCTGGACAACTCCTCCCCATTTAAATATTGGGCGTAACACTCTATGATATGGAAAATCTCTGTGCTGCCTGACATTGTTAGCAAGATAATGAAGTAAAGCTGCTCTTTGCATTTCAGCTGTGGTTTGGTGGTCACCCTGGTTACCAGTATGTGTCTATTCACACAACGACCAAGTTTGGATATAACTATTTCTCATGACAGACTCTTAAATACCAAATTTTTCCAGAGAAATAAGCAAATACTGCAACCATGGACAGGCACAAAAGGACTCCAACTCATTGTATATGGTCAAATGAAGGAAGAGAGAGAGAGAGAAAGATATGTAATACTAATATTTAACATTTCAAAATACTAGTTTTATGCTCAAAGCATCTTTCAAGTCATTTATTGAGAGAAACTGATGAGGAGAGGAAAAGATGTCAAATCTTACTCAGTATCTGAGCTTGGGAGTCAAGTCCATTGTTAACAAACAGATTCACTACTATGGAAAATAAGAAAATTTTAGTGGAGAAAGAGAACTAAACAACTGAAGGGTGACAAAAGAAGGAATTCTAGAAGTTGTAGATGAGTTACTAGTCCTTTGAACTTTAGGTTAGTAATTGTGATCTGGGCTAGCTCTGTATTGATAAGAAAGTAATTACTCTTTGACACATCTGAGGGGTTTGTGGTGATATGAATTAAAGGTCTGAGCTGAAAGCTAAGGAAAAACTCTACATGTTACAAAACTTCAAATACAATCAATTTAAAAAAAAAAAGCTGAGAATACCTATTAAAATGTGCAAAATTGATTTTATGGAGAGAAAATAACAAATCTGGTACATGCCCTAGTCCTGTCAGGAGCCCAGGTGTTTCTCTCAATATCTGATATAAGGAATTCTGTGTTCGAGATCAGGTGTTTTATTTTCCTCTGCTCTCCCTTAATTCCTGGGACACAGACTCCTGCCAAAAGGACTTGGTTCAAAATCTCCAAAAGGTAACAGGGAAGAAAAACAACTTCACAATCAGCGATTTCTTTGGGTGTTGTTACTTGCCAGATTGGAACTTCCCATTTAATTCAGCACTTGTAATCACTGACTCGCTAATGACGAGCCACAGAAACATGAGTGCTGAATATTCCTTCTGTACCTCCCACTCCTTGGTTTCTTTCCCTTCACAGATTTTCTTCCACCAGAGGGTCTTTGACCTGACTGATTTATAGTGTACAGTCTGGAGAGGATTTATATGTCCTATGTGCTTGGCTTAAACACATCTTTCTCCACCTACTTGGAGATAATGATTGAGTATAATCTGCTAGCAAGAGAAACCAGAGTTGCAGAAATCAATGAACTGTGAGATAATTGTCTGCATTTTACAATCGGGGATTTAAACCAGTCAATAAATATTTAATTATATTTTTTATATTTTTATATACTTTTATATTTAATTATATTTTGTATGTAATTATATTACAGGGGGGCAGGAGAAGGAAGGAAAACTTATCCTTTGGATATTTGTTTCATATTGTATTATTATACCTTTGCGTCAAATGGAAAGCAATTTCCCCCCAAAATTGTATTTTTTTATCATTTTTCAGTAATGACACTTGGAAATATTTTACGAAGCTATAAGATGAATTATAAGACTGGATGCACTCCTTGTTCTTGAGGTATGGGAGAGAGTTCTTCTTCCTCAAAAAAAAAATCATAACTACCTGCCTAAAATGTGAATGAAAATTGGCATCTTGATTCTGTAATGTAATTTTGTGTTGAAAGTTAAGAAGATTTACTATGATACAAGGGAAAACATATTGAATGTAATCCACATGTGAAAATTGCTCCTGGATTCATGTCCTATTCATTTGTCT
>JACBWW010000452.1:0-26887 GCA_020086605.1 Lanius collurio | reverse complement strand
CTAAGATTTTATCTGTTTCTTGTTTCTTTCTGCATCATTGTTGAACAACAGTTTTCACTATAACTCAAGACAGTTCAGATTCCTTATTTGTAATACTTTAAGAGCTATTTTTTATTACATTCAAGATGCTTGTGCAAAAGGAATGCTTTCAATTCAGTCACTTAACTTTAGGATCCTGGAATCACTAGAGTGTTCCCAGACTTGTGAAAAAAGCAGAACTCCTTCAAAAGGTAGAAAAATTATCATTTCAATTGATATGCAACAGTGGTTTAAGTTTTTAAAAAATACTTAAAGCATACTTTGTGTGGTGGACATTTATGCTGAGTCTATTTATTATGGAGTGAATAATATTTTTCAAGAATGATTCATCTGGGTTATTTTAGAGGCTGCCTTGAATTCTGGTCATTTCTATAGATACAGCAATTCATAGTCATTAGTAAGCTAGTGGTTTGATCTAACCTCAGCTACCTGTTGCTGGCTGTGAATGGAAGAATTTATTTTTAGTGTGAAACCACAATATGAATATTTTCCACTCTGAAAGTATAAAAAACCCTTTAAGAAGAAATTTTACTCCTTCACTGTGATGTGCTGTGGCTCTGATGTCAGACATACTGGGTTCTTCTTACAGAAAATCCTTTAAAATGCCTTATTCTCTATTGAAGTTGACAAGAATTTCCTCCACTTAACCCCTTCAGTGCCCCCAGGCGTTCAGCTCACATCAAACAAAAGGGAGCTCCTCTACCTCTTAGACGGGGATAGTGGGATGTTGACAAATGCAAAATGAAAAATAAGGAGACAGAAAAAGCTGGGCCCTTGGAAGGAGGTTAGTGGTCAGGCTCACATAGCTGTGATATGGGAGAGGCAGTGTCTTTGGGGGCCGTGACTTTATAGCTTCACAACCACTGTGACTGCCCTGCTGATACGGAAACCTTCATTTTGGCGTGATGTGGTCTTTGTTTTCCATTGGGCTGGGCCATTTGGGGATACTTCTGCCATTTCTGCAAAATTCAGAAGCAGAAATGGCCTGTAATTTCAGGTTATATCAGCTCTGCTTAGTAAGTCAATGGTGTAATTGTGCTAGCAAGCTACCTACAGCTCTTGAGCATGTGAAGCCTGTAGTTATATGTGGAGTTATGAAGCTATTATTTAGTGTAACGGTGGGTGGACTACTTCACCCACCATGGACTACGTTGCAGAAGAATGAGAATCTGAGACCTATGTAATACCAGTGGCCTACACAAACTTCTAATTTTTTACATAAAATATTTGAATTACATTAGAGGTTAGATGGAGTGATGACAATCAATATCCTGATTCCTTTATACTTCATTTGGTTTATAATTTTGCAAACAAGACTAATCTACAGTGCAGTTAAAAGCAAGAACATAAAATGGAAAACAAGAATATAACACACTTTAAAAACCACGACAGTTTGTAGCTCATACCAAAAGTTCAGTTCATTTAAAGGACAAGAAGTGGCTCCTGAGACTTGACTGAGAGCCTGGTTTCCACAGAATATAGGGCCTTCGGGTAACTGATGGGCTTTGGTTGCTGTTCACTGCCAAGCTTTTGCTGTTTCAGTCAGAGAGGCTACTGACCTTCCCTGCTTAGATTGTCACCATATTTGCACACCTTCAAAAAGATTTCAAAATAATTCATGGACTTCTTTGATGAAGGGAAAATAGTTCCTCCTTCATATTTGTGATGCCTTAGAAGTTCTCATTTTTTTCCCTTTCTCAAGAGGCCAAAACAAAAATGTAGTCCATTATTTAGTTCTATCAGCTCAATTAATTTATCTTAGGTGAAGAAAGCTGTTGTTTTTGTGTCCACACTCAAAAGGGAAAAAAAAAAAGTATGTTTTTTACCAACTGCTTGCTCACACATGATCATTAGCACAAGGTAAAATGTTCATGTGGTCACAGCTGCTGGAATTTCAGTGCATGTGGTTTGGTCGTTCATGCTACCAAGAAAATGTTTACCATCTCTACCAATACCAAAAGCTACAGTCATGCTCTTAGCACTGTGATTTAAACATTTGATAAGTAGAAAATATTTGTTTAAAAAAACATGAGCAAATAAGTACCATTGCCCAAACAATTTTCTCTAGAGAAGATAACACCTGAGCTTCTGGTTAACACCTCCAAAGATGTTACTAACCACCTTGCATTTCACATCTATGTCTTAAAATGCAAGCGACCTTGCTTTTATAAATGCAAACATTTCTTCTCCTATTGACCAGCTGCAAGGAGTTTTTACTGGTACCCACCACTTCACTGCCCAAGCAGGATCTGTTTGATTTTTGGTCTAGAAGCAGGAAGGACAGACAGAGCATTTTAGAAGACCCCCTCCTGGTTTCAGAGAGGAAGAAACAGTGGAGCCCATGTCACTGTGCATCATAAATGGTGTGACGAGTAAACATCCTTTTGGTAAGCAAGCAGTCTTACCACAGGACTGTAAATACTTTTGGTAATTACATTTTTTTCATCTTACTTTTTAGTGTGATTGCAAAAGAGCTATCTTTGCTTTCAGATTCTTCATTACCCTGCACAGAAAGGAATCTTGACCATGTTTAAAACCTGGATTCAACTTCCCCCAGTTTACAGGGACTATAACAACATATTTTTCAGGAGTTACACATTTGTAAGGGCTTCAGTAAGCTAATATTTTGTATTTTCTTGCTAGATAAAGACTAGAAAGAGCAGAGCATCCAGTATTCATTTAGGTACCTTATAAGATACTTTCAAGAAGTGGCAGCAGGCTGAGATGCATCCATAACCAGGAGCTGGTTGAGAAGATGTGTAAGGAGATCTTCAGGGACAAACAGGCTTCACAACTAGACACAGTCTGACCAACACCATGATGATAACCAGATTCCAGAGCCCAACTGCAAGCTGCTTCTGGGCTGCCTTAAGCTCCTTCACTTCTGTAAATTTGGTGTTAAAAGTAAGACTTGCACTTTGAATGTGTTTGTGAACTGTTTGCTTTATGAATCATAGATCCTTGAACAGAAAGTAAAATGAATGGGGGGTTTGGGTGCACTGTCTGCTATCCCAGTACAACACTGGTGGACATGAGAGGGATAGGAACAGGATGGACTGCAGAAGTGGCCATGTCTGCACATTTTCCCTAAAGACCATCTCTGTTGTCATCATCAGAAAATACGTCTTGGGCTATATGAACCACTCTTTTGAGGCCAAAGAAAGTCCCCATGTTCTTAAGACATTTTTGAGAAACAGAAATTCATACTAATTCAGAACTGTCTTGGGTTTTTCTGAAGTAGGTGTAGGGGAATTATAGTGATTGCCAGTGTGTCAGCTGCTGTCTACTACAGCCTATCAAGGCTCAGATGGCTGTCCAGCATCTCCATTTGGATTCTCTGAGAAAATATGTAGAAATAATGAAAAAAAAAAAAACCAAACTTCATAGAATGGTGCTAGATTTAAGAATTTTTTTCCAGTGTGAATGGACATAGCTGACAGTGTCCAAAGATGAAAATTCTTCTGCTAAATATGTTGATAAAGTAATTATCTACAGTGGATTTAGGGAATATTTTTCACTAAAATTAAAACAGTTAAGTCAAAAAGACACTGCATCTGGTATCCCTCAGAATGCCCAACAATGTGAACACACATGTTTAGCTATACCTTATGGATGGTTCTGCAAATTTAGCAAGTTGGCTGGGTGATGTTAGCAAATTTTCATGCCTAGGAGATCAGCACTGGAACATCCAGAAAAAGTTATATCCACTGATACATCAGTATTTAAGGAATAATAAAGTACTTCTTCAATCCAGAAACTTCCTTCATCCAAGCTAGTGTTTTAATGGCTTTTAATGACATTTCTGTTGATTTCTAAAGCCTATTGTCTCAAGCCATTCTAATATGTTTGTCTGCATATCCTTGAGCAAGGAGTTCCACTGTTGTACTCTAAGTCCAGCTTTTAGCTGACCAAAGAAGGTAAGATAAATTTCACCCCAAACACTTGCAAACTGATTTTTATAGATGTATTTCAGTACCTTATAAAGATTGAAGGTACACTGACTGATCTGTACTTTGATCTATAATTCCTTGATTGTATTGCAGCACTTTACCTGCAGTATGAACCCTCAGGTGCAGCACAAAGCTAATTCATCTAACTGGGTGCATATGTTTCTAGGGCCCCTGCATCAAGCTTCGCTGGTTTTGGTAGACATTTATTAGCTGCTAATGTTTTTGTCAGGTCATCGAAAAGAAATATTACCAGTTGACTTCCTTGTCTTTGCAGGTCAAATTCCTGCAACAATTATGGACAAAGATGCAGGGTACAAAAATCATAGCAGTGTCATCATTTTCTTGTAAGACAGATCTATGAATAGCAGCTGAGTTATACCTTGAGAGTTTCTTCTTATGAGGAGGGAAACCTACCTCAGTATTGGGGCATAATAACTCTAGATTTTTCTATCAGTGTTTGGTGAAATGTTCAAGTCCCTCTCTATCTCCTTCAGGTTTGCAAACTTTCAGATTTTTCATCTAGCACTAAGAGTGTGGTACTCTTTGAAGCTTCCTGTAGTCTCTTGCAATGTATCAGGGTTTTCACTGTTTCTGTGTCAGTTATTATTATCAGGGTTATTATTATCAGCAGTAGCCTTCCCTCCCACCCCCCTAAATCCAGAAAGATTAGAACTGCATCCTGCTCTGGGAGGGACAGAGAAGACAACCATTAAATATAATGTCAAGCATAAACCCAAAATGTACTTAGTGGAATGGAATACAGATAAGGTTAGATGCACTGGTGGAATCTGGCTGGTTAGGTCATGTTTATAACTCCTTTGCACAGCAGCAAGGAGGATAAACCAGTTTATCTGGTCTATTGATTTTCTGTTGCTCTGAATCCTGATACTTTGATTTTTTTGGCTCGAATCTTTATGCTGCAAAAAGGGTGAAACTGATGCTTAGGGCCATCTCCCTGGGGGTAATATATGGATCAGGAATGCAGGTTGCTGGCAGAGGATTTTCTAAGGTAAGTCTGCAGAACATGCAGCTACAGGTCTCGGTTTAGGAAGGGTTTCAAACCCACCTCTCTCATTTTACATGTTAAATGTGGCCTAGAGGAACATCCACCCACACCAAATGGAAAAGCCAAATTTCCTTCCAGTTCCAAAAACGTTATAGACATCTGCCAAATGACATTTCTAATTCTTCCCGTAAAAAATGGAAAGCTAAACAGAAGCATCACCCTTCCAATAAATCCATTCCAAACTCTTCCTGATTTATTCCAGATCCTCTGCATTTTGGTGAGGCTGTTAAATAATACCTGCTTTTGTTCTCCTTATGAGGCTTACCTCAGAAAGTATTTTATATAGTTGTTCCTTCAGAGACTTTTAAAAGTGCTCTAGAAATCGTAAAGAGGCAAAGTTTGACTTCTGATACACATGTTCAGTTCCTATTGACTTCACTGGGGAATTTCAAGCCAGAATAGACCACAGCGTTGGAAATATTTACTTAGGCATGCTAAGGAAAATGAGTAGTTCTGAATAATTTTTAATATTTCCATCAACTACAACAGAATTTAAGCACCTTAATTTGATTTTTTTTTAATATGCTTAAAAAGTCAAAGGAATTGTGGAATGAAGAAAGCCACAAAAACTTCTTTTCTGGAGGGTTTTTTTAAGGATGAGTTAATCACAACATCTCACAATAGATGTACCATCTCTAAGAGGTAAATAAAACATAAAGTTAAAACTCTTTTTTTAGTCTGGTGCGATTGTTGAAAAGCATCCAAATTCATGTTACCATCAAGAAAATTGGTCTTAAGGTTTTTTTCTTTTATATTATAATGACATTGAAAGGGCTGTTTTCAGCTGTCACTGTTGTCCGTCATTTTGTTCTGGAAGGTTTTTGCAGCCTTGGCCAAGCACAAACGCAAGGTCCTCTGGCTATGCCCTGACCTGGTCAGACAGAGCCAGATCCTGTCCAAAATCAAATAATTGCACTCAAGTTGCTCAACCCTGCTGGTTACTTCAAAACACAAGTGCCATGTGAATGGGTCTGTGTATGACTTTGGATCAGAGCTGGCTCATGTCTGGCCATTTGAAGAGCAGACAGACAAGCTTGCATCTGTCTGTACCTGTCCCTGGAGACATACCCTAAAGCTGCTAAATAGCTGATTTTCTTTTTTTTTTAATGTCACAGTAAACAATGAATATGGAATGTCAAGTAATCATCATGGAGCTGAAATATCCTCAACAAAGAAAACAGGTAAAACAATGCAAATAAAATGGGATTTTCTTTCCTCCCACACCCATAAACTGTCATGCAAGCGCAATAGCTGGAATTGACGTAAACCCTTTTTGAAAAACTAATTTAGTAGTGTGCAGTCACCTTTAATTTGTTCATTATTCTCTTATTTTAATGTTTCTTATTATTTTAAGAAGAATTTTGGTATTTCCAAAATCTAATCAAGAAATACTGGCTATTACAGAAATTACAGGAAAGCTGTAAAATTTTCAATTTTCTTTCATAAAATTAAAGGTCCTGGTAAACTTTGGATAAGATTCCATACTTTGAAGTTTTAAATGTTGCATGAATGGTTCTGTTGGCAAAATTTTCCCCAAGTATATTGTTATTAAATTCAGAAATGTAACAACGTAAAAATGGCCACTACTATGTCTGAAAAAACATTTACTTCTTCAGTAATTAGAAAGAGCATCCCAGATAAAAACAGAAGATGGACCTATAATTGTCACTTGTCATTTAGAGCAGTGCTCTCTAATAGTATTCACTTAACTTTTTATCATAAATATTTGAGGGTTTATTATTTACTTTTATTTTTCCAGTTTAGTTTTTCCTTCTCCATCTTCAAGAGCTGTCTTTTCAAGATTCTGCTGGTTACTTTGCTGTTCTAGTACTGATGCAGCCTTCTTCCAGATATTGCAGTCCCTAGTCTGTGGATCCATCCTACATGGCCTGCTACAAGCTGCCCTAGTGATGGTTTATCTTTGGGTTTGTGCTTTCATGGGTGAATGCAGGGAACCGATGACCATATTTTGTTTGGAAATACTGTAGCAGTAATAATTGGGAGAGAGGTTTATGGAAGCTATTCCAGATAGCTTCCCCAGCTTTTCTGAGAAGCTCTAATAACTTAAGGGTAAGAGAAAATATGGGCTAAAGCTTTTGCACCTAACTTGGGTCCCTATCCATCCCCCACATTCAGATGGATCAGACGACTAATGTAAAGAGCTGCTTGTCCTCAGTGTGATTAAAGAGCCATTCCATTTTACACTGACAGCAGGATACTATAATCACAAATAATACATTTTAGAGAACTCTTTTAAAGCTATAATTCTCACCATGACTTTAGTCATAAGTCTATGCCATAAAATGGAACTTTGTTCTAGCATGGGACAAACAGGTGGCAGTCAAGTCCAGAGGTGCAGCTGAATCAAAAGTTTTGCATAACTGAAGGACAAATAACTTTAAACATAGCAGCACTTTACAACTAAAATATCTCCTATTTCAGTAAGAAGCAGTACTATGTCCCCAAAAGTAGAACAGAACATCAAGTAGCTACAGGGCTTCATGTGTGCAGATAAATTTAGAAGATCTGATGAGCCATCTCAAACTTTTCTCCAGCTGCTTTGATGACATCATTGGTTTCACTATCTACAGTGGCACCATTGTCAGATTAAACAATGCCAGTTCTAAAACTATCCTCTCTGTTTTCCTGATATTCATATGCTGCATAAGAGGGAAAAATAATCTTGTTCTCATCATAATTTTTTCTTTTCCTTTTCTGTTTTTTTTCCTCCCACATAATTCCCTTTTGTCCTTCAGATCTTAATTGCAATTCATTATTATTTTTGTGAAGAGCAGCCTCATGAAGGCAAAGAGTTAAAGACGTCACTTTAAATGACAAAAGCTGAACACTTTACCCCACTTTCAGTCTCTCATCTATTCATCCTTTTCATTGTGAACTTCGCTATTTCAGCTTTCTAAGCTCTTCAACTACCTGCCCCTAATTTGTATTCCTGGGAAGAGGCCTAGGCTAGTTATTTTGCATTTGTGTGCTAATGGTGCTGAGTTTGCTTCTAAGAGGAGAACAGGGAGGGGAGGGCAGGAACCTCCAAAAGGGTTTAAGTGGGAGTGGGGGTGAAGGTGCAGGAAGGGTTGTTTGGGGGAGAGTCATGCTGAATTTTAACCCTGAATGCTTTCTTATACAATTTAGCACAAAGCCCTCCTGATTATATGGAAAATGACACCCTGTGAAAACTTGCCTGTTCATATACACCTTTTAAACAAATAGGTTAGTCAAGTATCTGGAAAGCCTGGGAGACAGTTGGGTCATCTTTTTATTAACACATTAAATCATGACATACATTTTTTCAAAGCTTTTTTTTTTTTTTTTTTTTTTTTTAATATGCCCTTGAAAATTATGTAACTTATTCAAAGTATGTACAGTATTCTGAAATACATTTATTAGTAGAAACAGTCTGTACATGTAAGTGACAGTAGTGCAACCCTGCTCTGCTTTGTTTGATAAAACCCTTTACATTCACAGGGTTAATTTTGCCTGTTAGCTTAGATGCCGTGTGAGATAAAATACCTTTCATTAGATTAAATAGGCAAACAGAGGCTTTTTGACTTATTGACTAGTATTTCAAAGCCGAGCATTTCTTATGCTAATCATTTTTATAACTAATTTAACATACGTAAAAGGATGCCATTATGAATAATTAGCGATGTTAGTAATTTAGTTTCTAATTAACCAGGGATGTGGCAGACCATTACAGATGGGAATTCTCATTAGCCATGAGAGTCATGGGTGTTTTGCCGCTTATTATAGATTCTGCCTATATTTAAAATTGGTTTGGTTGTTCACAGTTTTTAATGCAAAGCACTTTCACTTCATGCTTCCTGGTACCTCAGTTTGTTGCACTTTGTCACACTGTAAACCAGACAACTACGCAAAGCACCTGATGCAACAAAGCGTGTAGGCAGTCATTTTCCATTTCATGAATTACTGCATGACAGCAGTTCTCACCCCAACTCCACACCCAAGAGGTGGATTTGCAAAAGGGGCATTTTTTTCTTTTGCAGGTGTAAGTTGCGTGCAATACAATTAAGCACAAACATATTAGATCTTCAGATCTGTGCCCATGATTCATTTTCTGCATAAAAATGAAAGGGAGCCTGCCCACTTATGTCTCCCTGTCTCTCTGAGCTTATGACATACTTTTACAGAACTACTACAGTCTCTATACCATCTATTCCCCCTGCATAGGCTTCCACTAGTGACTGCACAGCGGTCTCTGGGGTATGAAAAAAGCTGCTCCTTTACACTCTGACGTACCCTCAATGAAATTCCACACATCACTGCTGTTTCTGCTCTTATTACCTTTTGTTTTCTTTAGTGACAATGTCCAAAATTAAGACTTATTCTAAATGTTCAGATTCTCTTTCAATAAGACCCAATGAAAATACAACCATCTAAAGAAGGGATTTTCTTCCATTTGAAAAACTTTAACATATGAATTTACATGCATTTTCAGTTTCTCAGATCCTTTGGAATCAGTACAGTCAACTTGTGTGGAAAAGACACTGAATATTTTTTACAGTAAACATAAGTAATTTTGCAATATTAGCATATTAGCAATATGGACAAGCCATTAAACTCTTTGAGAAGGGCAGTCTGCCTCATGATTTATTAGTCTATGGAAACCAGGAGAGTGACAATTTCATGAGGTACAGCAGCAAACAAACCTGAAGGGGAAAAGCTCCCTCCAGGTTCTGAAACTGGGGTTATAAAGAAATGTCCACCCCAATAATGGCAGACTTTGACTACAGAAGAAAGCCATGCACAATTTTTTAAGAATGATGCAGTTAAACTGCTGTAAATCTGTTTATTCTGAATATGTATAACAGACTTCCACCCACCATTTAATGTAATTTAACTAGATTAATTTAAACTGTCCCTTTAGTTAACCATTGCAACTTTCTCCTCTAGGGAGAAATAAAAGTGATTTCAAGTCAGATCATTCACTGTTTCTGTCCAAACCAGTTTGTGATTCCTCTCACTTGGGAACAAATGTGTCCCATTTCAGTTCCTGTGTTTTTGGTGCAGACCAAAAATATTAGAAGGTAGAAATTAAAATTAACTGCTATTTCAATTCAAGTGTTCACATAGGGAAGAAGTAAAGATGGAGATTCTTGATATGCTTATTAGCCTACTTATGTATATTGTATAGCCAGTTAAACTTTGCCTAAAATACAATTGAACATACTTAGTCAGATTAGAAAATATTTTTTCTTTTCATAGTAGAGATTAGAGCTCTAACCACAGCTATGGAAAATCAGTGTTCAGTGCCTGCACTACTATAGATATCATAATACAAATGACCTTGGGCAAGTCACTTAGCATATATTTGCACTGCAGTCAGACAACCTAACCTTAAAGTTCAGCATTCCTGAACTTTTTAGCAGCACCACTGGACCACTGTCAACCCCCACTGTTTTCAAAGGCCAGTGTGGCCCCCTATAAATATTTTAATCAAAAGCACCATTGTGACAACTTTGTTTTATATGGTTCAGCAAACCACTTACTATAAATTGGGAATTGCAGATGGGAATCACTCCAATGGCATGGCTTCAATATGGGTTAAATGCTGAGGGTCCCAGGCAGATTTGTGCATCCCAGGCTGCTTTGTCTATGCTTCCATGAGTGTCTGAGCTGTTCACTCCCACCAACACTGCCATGCTTGTCCTTGCTGCTGCCACACTTCCCAATGGCAGTGAAGACAGGGCCTCAGCTCCTCACTTGTAAAAGGATCAGTCTACCACACAGGTGCAATCTGAACATAAACATATCATAAGACTGTGATGAATGCAGATGCCTAGGGTTAAGGAGAGTATTTAATATACAGTCAAAAATACACTAAGTAGTTATCTTCTCAACTTTCCCTAGGAGTTCGTGGGAAGTTCTAGTGGCTAGAGGAATGAGCAACTTCCTAAAATGAAGGTGGGAGGTTACTTAACTGTCAAAAATTATCTCAGTTCTGTTGGTTTAACCAATGTCTTACTCATCTGACCTCTTTCTAGCTTGACTACAATGGAGATTTAAAAAAAAAAAAAAAAAAAAGGACCATTTTAAAAGAACAGAAGGTGTTAAAAGGGGATGTATTATAATGAGCAGCTGGTGGCTAGTAACCACCTTCACAGATGCTAGTATCTGATAGCTTGTTTCGCTTTCACCTCAGAACTAATGAGATATACTTGAATGTGTGGAATCTTCACACTTGACTCTGAAATCTTATTGTGATACACACTTCCATTTGAAGGGAGTCGGGAAGATACCTACCAGCATGTCACTTGCAGAGGATATTGAGTAAAGGACAGCATAAACAAAATTCTTACCAATACGTGATTTGGGGGGAATCAGAATACAGTCTGGTAATGGTGTTTGATCTAAATCAGTTTCTTCAACCTTAGTTGCAAATTCTTTTCCACAGGATAAGAAATGGTAGACATGTCTCTTAGGGAAACTTTGCTTGAATTAGGTTGAAATATATACATTGCATACCTCATCCTCTTAGGTTACTACTTTTGTTAGGAGTAAACCAGCTGCATGATGTCATGAGCTTGTTGCAGTGCTTAAAACAACCAAAGGAAACCCAAGGAAACCAAACCAGGAGTGGGTCTTGTCTGAGACATTCTTTCTGTGGGGAAAGGCCATGAACATTAATGCTCACAACTACATCAGCTGTATCTATAAATTGTATGAGTTTCCATTGATTTCAAATTCTAGAAGATGAAAGTCTAAACAGCTGTCCTACTTCCACTGTTATTTTTTTCTCTGCATGTTGCTTCTGAATGCTCTTGGAGAAAGAGGAAAATCTTTCAACTACGGTAATCTAGCCTTCAATGTGCAATGACTGAAATAGATATTGTTTTGTCACTTACAGGTTATTGCTTAATAGAAAGTTGTCTGAGCTAGTTTCCTGAGATTGGGTGATGACATATCTGAACATCACTTATCCCAGTAAGCAGGATCTGTATCTTAATAAAGATCCTCTGTGCTGGGTTTGGGTTTTTTTCCTTTGTGTTATAAACTATGTTCTGATTTATAAAAATGAATAATTTAGTTGTTAGTGTACCACTATGAGTTTATCATAAACTGAAGCCTTGGATGCCACAAAAAAAAATTGCTATAAAAATTTCTAAATAGTTCTTTCTTCAACTGCAATAACATACAATTTTGCATTACCAGATGTTAAAATTCTATAGATTATCTGACAGCAAATTCTATATCAAAGACAGTTCAAAAGAAAAGTAAAAATTATTTTCATATTTTTAATCATGCCTGCAGATGGGTTAGGATATTCTGTCATAGTTCAGAAGTAGAAAAGAAACAAGCTTGATGTAACTTGGCTCAGTGGTCTGTTTCAAATATGATTCAGACACAATGGGAAAAACAAACAGGTCTTTGCTTGAGAAAACAGATGCAGCAGGCAAGTGCAAAATCTTACTCTGCTTGTGTCAAAGACAAAAAGAAAAAAAACTAGGTTTTTAACAGAGAGAAAGAGATCACTCCAAAAAAATTCCATGTAAACTTTTTTTGAGATTCTTTCTGTGCTTCCCCCTTCCACTTCCCACACACACTGAATCAACAAACCCAGATGTTCACAAGAATACGTCCCTTGGTACAGCCACATCCTATGCCATGCATGTACAAGGGGAGATGCCTTACTGCAGATGCACAGGAATTCCTCAGGACCGATTGTTGTGCTGCAAAGTGATGTACAGACTGTGTGTGCCTGTTATTTCTGCATGGGAAATGCTCCATGGACTGAACCCACTTCAGAGGCCCCAAAGGTCTAGAAACACAGTGCTTACAAAAAATGTAACTTCTGACTGTCAGCTCTGGGTATGCAAGTCCTGGATCCTTATCTTTTAAGCAACATAATGTTCCTTCTTGTTTTGGCACACCACTGAACTAAAGAATGGGATATGGAAGACAGAAAAGAGCTTTATACTAACAAAAATTGCAATCCATAATTATCTTACCTTCTTATTTATGAAATTTATGGGGACTGATGTTTCAGTTTATACCCATCTGAGCACGGTCTTGGTCATCTGCATGCCTGTTTTTGTCAAATATTTTCATTAACTGACACCTATTTTATTTTCAGCCAGTCTGCAATTTAAATGTGCAACCACTTGAGCCTGCAGAAAGCAGCAGGCTTAGGTTTTCCACACAGAACTCTTGTGTCACCTTCACCTAGTTTAGTTACGCCTGAATACCTCGTAGCACCCTTCAACCAGCCTGTATGGAGGAGTTTAAAGCAGCAAATTCATCAGGAAAGTACAAAACAAACGGAGTAAGTGGCAGGGCTGGGGGTAGGATGGGGCACCAAACTGCCTGGTGCCTGACATTGGTGGCAGGGGAAGGCGGTCCTTCACCATAAAGAATAACCTGAATGTTTACTGTGCCTGGCCGCACACCCAAGAGCGACGTGTGCGTGGCTCCCCTCCCCAGGCCGGATGGCTCCACAGCTCAGTGCCTTGGCTTAGGTGCAGTTGGAAATGCCCGAGAATGGCTCTTTGTTGATTTTCGCCTGTGCGAGAGAGCCTGGTGTTGCTGCGAAGCGAAGTGCTATTGAATTTGCTCACTCAGGCAGAACACTCGACAGGAAGGAAGGAAGCAGCCATTCTTTCTGGTCCTATTGTCTGGCCACCAGGCTTAGGCAATCAAACAGCCCTGTGGCCCGGCTGCGGCTCCCGCTCCGGCCGCTTCTGGTGGGCCCGCCGGGGGAAGGGGGGCCAGCGGGGGACGGCCTTCTCATGGCGTTTACTTTGTTTTCCCCGCACTCCATCACATCTTTTCACGGCTCAGGGCCTCAGGTAGCCGTTTCCTAGCCCTCCGAGTTTCACAAGGGGAAAAGGGTCAGGGAAGGGAGGGGCGAGAGTAGCTCCAGGTGGGGTGGAGCTGCTCAAACTGCCTCTGGACTGCCACTGGATGATAAGAAAGTGTGGGAGCAAACTGTAGGAGCCTGTGAGGAGTGCTTCCAGTGCCAGGAGATATTTCTGTGATGATCAGAAGCCACTGCTTGGAGCTGGGGGCTATTTAATAACACATCGTTCAGGGTAACAAAGGGTGAGGTGGAAAAGGTTGCACAGGAGCAAACCTGTCTTTTGAAAGAGGCATTTAAAAATAGACATTTCTGATTCCCCAGCCTATATCTCAGTTCTCCAGAGAAAAGAAAAGAATGAAAAACAGAGCCAAAGAGATTGGTTTTGGGAGGCTGCAAGCCTGGCCCCGGGTTGTAGTAATGCCACAGGGTCAGGGTGAGTTCTGAGGATTCCTGACAGAGGAAGTGCAAAAAGGGTAACTGGATTAAGAATCCAGAGCAAAAATCTGTCTGCCATTGCATTTTACCTGCCTTCCTACATCCCTGCAAGGTCTCAACACGTCCAGTCTCAAAGCAGGTTGCAACCATAACATTGCAGTGTGGATTTTGCAATGAAGCCTGTCTTGTTCTTACTGAAATCTGACTATGGGATAGCCCTCTACTATGGTTTCATGACTGGATAGCAATAGCTGCAGGCTTTTTTTTTGTTTCATTGTGGTGGACTTTTCTCAGACAATATGATCCAATGGTGGATCAGGTAATAAGTATGTTAAGTGATATCATTCTTAACATTGCATGCTAGATAATAACATAAATAGAGGATAATATCACCCTGCAAATCTGTGATGTACAGTGAGAGAGTAGAGCCTGGCAAATGCAGAGGCACAGTATTTATACAATCCTACTTCTTCAAGCTCGGGGATGGTTTCATGGGGGTTTAAGTGACTCTAAATGGTGTCCTCAGTTGTATATTCCAGATCATCCTCTTAGTCAACATTATTACTTCAAGTCTTGCTTGGTTGCAAGGCATAGATACAGGTGGAAACAAGTGACAGTCCTCGAGCCTGATCTCCTGGTCACCGCACAGAGGCTGGTGTTGGCAGAAAGGGCAGCACACGAGAGCTGCAACAGCATGGGTTCAGAAAGATGAATATTGCCTTTTGGCATGGCACCATGCTGAGGTACTTCGAATGCCATGGTCATAGCCAGAAATATTTGCTTTTGCCCAAGGAAGCCTACAGGCTGCAGTTACATTTTGTTAACTTCAACAAAAAATCGTGGGTTGCATTTAGGAATTTTGGCCTTGGAGTACACCCAGCTTCCCACTTTTGTCTTAATAAAACCTCTGTTCAACCTGCTCATACCTATCCTGATGCAAATCTAAAACAACCTTGATGAATTAATGGAATTATTCCAGGTTTGTTGGTGCAACAGGAAGAAATCAAGCATGAATGATGATTTTTTTTTTTCTTTTTAATGGAAACAAGTGGAAATTACTAGAACAGAGAGTAATTTATAGCCAAGAAGAACTCCTGAATTTGGATTTATTACAAAATTGAAACTTGGGCCAGTTTTGATGGGATTTGTAAATGCTTTCAACAAATGTGGGCTGAGTTTCAAGTGAGGCTGGGCTCCGTTGTAAGGGAATCTGGGCCAAGGTATGGTTTTGAGTGAAAAGCATATGAAACTCACCACATTTTCCTGATTTAGAGCCTTGCTTTGAAATACTTGGTCCATTCAAACCCAGAACTCAA
Organism: Lanius collurio; assembly: GCA_020086605.1. NCBI lineage: Eukaryota > Metazoa > Chordata > Aves > Passeriformes > Laniidae > Lanius > Lanius collurio. The sequence continues at coordinate 11,251 of JACBWW010000452.1, read as the reverse complement.
AGCAAAAACCCACATGGTGTTAGTACACTGCAGCCAAAACGATAATAAAAAATTCCTTTGAAACCCCATGATTCAAAGCTAGCACAGATCCAGATATTCCTCATAAGAAGCTAGCAAGGTTGTTATTTTGCATATATGTATTTTAGTTCAGAAACTTTAAATACTCTGAAATCTTTACTAGTTTCTCTATTCTTGAAAGATCTTATTGTAAGGGCTGCAGTAGGGTGGAAAGATGGAAGATTATTACTTTTTTAAAGACCTTGTCTATGTATGTAGACAAGGTCTAAATCAATTTTTTATCTCTTCCTAAATAAAATATGTTATTAGTGACCCTATTCTGTGTCTGTGGGCTCTTTCACCATGCTCAGAACTACAGTGTCTGAGAGCCTTCCAAAAGTGCATGAAGCAACATGAATAACATCTGTTACATGCTGTTTATTATCTCATCCTTTCCCTTGAGATGCAGCATGTGCAATGGAGTGTCCTGTTCTGGTGGGTTGGGGTTTTTTTTGTGTGTCATGATTTGTTTTATGATCAAGAAACCACTTCTTTGAAAATGTCTTAAAGGGAAAATGAGTGAAAGATATTACTGGTTAGAAACTGGAGGGAAAACTTCCCGTGAGGTACTACTGACATACTTCTTTTTTTTTCTTTCTCTTTTTTTGTTGAGACACATTTTCATTTTACTGCAATAGTCACATATGCAAGCTCTGTGCACATATTCACAAAGCTCGAGAGAACTGCTTTCAAATGTTTTTATTTGAATACAGCATAATGCAATTAGCTTTACTGCCCAACTCGCCTTTGCTAGCACAAAATGTGCTACAAGATGACTTCTCTCTCCTTTACTGATGCATCAAAATTCCATAGGAGCAGCCACCCAGCAACTCAGCCGGCTTTTGCATTTCCAGTTAACTACCCTGAATCATAAAAGTCTGGGAAAGGATCTGAGAAACATATTCCTTCAACTACTGCAATGCTTCAGCAGTAAGGCTGAGTTTGTGTTACATGTGGAAAATCACATGTCAGTATGCATCATTCATAGTCCTGTGCAGATCTGTTAGACATTTCTGAGAGGGGCTGGTTGTCCCCAGCTGCCTGCCTGTAGAACACCCATAGAGCTAATGGGAGGTCTGCATATGGCTTGCTGACAGGATCAGGCCCTGGTGCTATAAGCAGTCAAAATATTTTGTGATATCAGCAATAATCCCAGTACCGAGGGTCTTCTTTCTTGCACAGCTCTGTAATTAATACTTGGCTGGTTTGGTTGTGATCCTGATGGTCCGGGCCAAGAGGAAGCAGGGACAAGGCAGTCAGAATAGAGGTCACTTCATCAGAATGAGAAGGCCTCAAAAGTCACCTGTAAAAGGGAACTGAATTGTTTTGAAGGTGAAAAAGAGAATGAAAAAGGACAGCTGTGAGGGATACCATGATCAAAACTAAAGAGAGAGCACAGCAGTAAAAGAGCAGCACTGGAAACTAATGCTCCTTTGCAGAATGGCCACTGCTTGTGTTCCAAAGATATTGCCATTACCAGTGACCTTTCTCAGGAACAAGTGCACAGGAACATACTCTGTGCTTCCTTCCTTCTCTGTGTAAATTCAGAAGGAAAATCCAAACATGCAGAAGATTTCCAAAGTTCTGTCTCCATCCATTTTTCCTCCTGACAAGTGCTGCTAGTCCCTTCTGCATATAAAGCAATGTGAAATAGAGCAAGAGTTGGTTTTAAGGACATTAGAGCAACACTGCAGAACACTGTACTGAACAACTGTCAAAATACAGTGTCTCAAATAGAAGAGTGACTTGACATTATTTCACCTGTCCACCTGCACTGGTATTAGAGATTAATTTATGAAAAAAAACCCCACGCTTCTGGAGCATGCTTGCCAGGTGAAACACATCTATACCAAAGTTCTGCACAGTCCAGGAGGAATGAAGAAATCATCATGTTCTTGATTCCTCTGGCAAACTTAGACTGGAGCTCAGCTGCCCCAACCAGCACAGCCTCTGTGAGGTCAGAGCATTGACAAAGCAAGTATGTGCTTGCTCCTCTCCCCTTCCTTGACCTAACAATTTGCACAGGGCTAACCCAGGTCATAGGAGAGGCAATGATCTGGCTTGTAAAATTTCTTTGGACAGTGAAGTTAATGCTAATTCAGCATGTTTCAATTTGCTGAGCTTCACGAGGCTGCACATGATTTTTAACAGAGTCCCCACATACAAGATCTTGCATTGTGTTGAGGAGTTTCCTCAGCACAGCTAATCTACACCTAGTTTGATAAAAAGCTGGTTCCGTTGCTGGGTCCAAAGCAGTTTTTTGTGATTGCTGTATTGATGTGAAAGCATAGTGGACATCTGGGCTGCTTGGTTTTGTGTTGTATCCCGGTTGTCCCTTCCCCCATATGGATTGTAATGAGTTTGTTAGCTGTCATATCTTGGAGTTTAGGCTTTTGTGCAAGTTTTGTTGGGTTTTTTTGTTGTTTTTTTTTTTTTTTTTTTTCAGGACAGACATGTGTAAAGGGGCCCTTTCAGCCAGAGAACAAGTGTTCCTTAATGGCCCTACACAATTTTTTGGCATGCATCCATACATTGGCAGTATGATCAAACATACCCCAGCAGACAGTAGAACAGAGATAGTTGTAAGTATAGAGACCTTGGGAACACAAGGAAAATTATGTCATCTGTTTTCTTTGAGGACCTCCATCAAGACTGAAGGCCCATCATAAGTGGTGATCCTGATTTCTCTGCAGTCAGCTTAAAGGACTATCTGGAAAATTCCATACAAAACAAAAGGGCTGCTGAGCTGCCTTACTGACAAATTAACTTATCAGCTGGAGAAGTTTTCATTACAATGAAATTCTCTGTTGGTTACTAAGAATCTCCCATTTAAAATTAATGACCTCATAGCTGATGAATGATGAAGCAGGGAAAGAAGTGTGTTGAAGACTGAACAAAAATCATCAGGTGAAAGGGACTCTGTGATTATGAAATAAAAACTAGTCATTAGGGCTTAAAAAAAGCCCCAAACAACTGGAGCTCTGCTTCTCAGTGGCACTAGTGGTACATGTTTTCTTGGAATAGAAAATTACTTCCCCCCCTCAGGATCTGTGGTACTATAAAAACAGGCCCCTTCAGAACTAACTTCCAAATCTGCTAACATAATACTCCTCTGAAGAAGAATAAGAATGTTGGTTTTACAGTTAATTAAGGGGTTTGGGTCAGGAACTTGAAATCTATCCATTAGGGTATGGTTTTCTGGTTAAGGAGTCATAAATACAGAGTACACTTTATTAAATAGCTTGAAAAAGTCTACATTTAAAATATGATAGATGCTTTGGTGTGTGTAGCAATAGATAAATTAATGTTGAAAGAAGAGAGGTGGCTCCCCTTGGCAGTAACTAGGTGTGTCATTTCTTTGGAAAAGTATATTATATTGTCACCTGTGTACTCCTTTTCTTTCTCTTAACTGATTTGAGGATGGAGGGAAGCAAGATAATTATAAAAGCAGAAAAGTAGAGCAAAATAAAATAGGAATTTATGGGTTTTAAAATCCTAAAAGAGCTGTTACAAGACAGAACTGAATAGAGCACTACTTTTTAAAGCCGCCTAGATGTGACAGAAGGGCTGTATTAGCTGTTCCCATCCTGCCAGCTGGGAGAGTCATTTCAAGAGGAGGACATGATTAGTGAGGCAAATGATAGTCAGAAATAACCACAAAGAGGGAAAGGAACTTGTGAAGGAAAACATATAAAGGGACATATTCAGATGCCAAATCCCAAATATCCTGTTATGCCTCTGACCCCAAAGACATCTTGCCTGTTTTATGAAGGATGGAGAAAGAAGTGGCATCCAGACAGGTACCCTGGAACTGTGAACCATTTCTTTGTGAGCAGAGTAGTGTTATAGACAGTTCATCATTTCCAGGACCATTCTTATGCAAATTCCCCAGACTTAGGGAAAACTTAAACTCCTAGCCTTGCTGAATGGAACCAATCCTCCATCAAGAGTTAATTTTAAAAAGAGAGCAAACAGAAGGACTTGATGTTTGGCAAGCTTGGTGTTAGAACATTCCCATATACACATACACATTTAGAAGAGAAGTGTCTTAGTATTCATGATACTTGGTGATAGAGTAGCAAAAAGCTTTCAATTAAGCATGAAAAACAAATATCACAATTTATCTCAATTCTTCAGTCCTTTATGTACTGAAGGTATTTTTTATGTGAGGTTTTTCACACTTATTTTCTCTTTTTTTTTTTTTTTTTTTTTTTTGTGAATGTCTTTCATTTCAACTTACCCTTGTGCTGGGTCTTTTTTTAATTCCCTTTGGCCAAAGCATTTCTGAATTTCTGCCAAGAAGTTACTATGTAAAGCCTGTTGTACTCAAGAGTTGGATTCCCATTCCTGGAATCATGACTAGCAACCCCAAAATAGAGTGCATTGTTGTTTCAGAAGGAAAACAAGAGAGGAAAGAAACCTTAGGAACAAACAGAGAAGGACGAAGCCAAGCGACAGTTACAGACTCTTCAGAAAGCTTCTCTTCAATTAGACATTTAGATTGGCTGCTAAGGAATCTAATCTAGATGGTAGGAAAAACTGCATTTGAAGTACAGACAAATCTTACAAATTAATGCCGTGAAAAGCTGCCTATTTTTGTTTCCTGTCTACTTGTGTTTAGGAACCAGCATCTTGGCAAACACTTGAGGGACAGGACACTTTGGAATGTCCTGCTTCTCCTGCAGAATGCATTTTTGTTTCTGAACACAAAGTGTGACTTCACCACAACTACATTGCAAATTCATTATCTCAGGAAAAAAAAAGTGGAACAATCAGTGCAAGGGGGAAATAAATAGAGAGCAAACTATTTTTTTAATGTAAGTAGAAAAGGTAGTGTAAGAAAATGAGTTAGCAAAAATATTGATATACCAAAAAAGAAATAATGAGTATACAAAAGGTTTCCATACTAAAGGAATCTTTCAGGAAACATCTTTTGTTAAATTGTACTACAGAATTCTAAGTCAAAAATTCTGTACCAAGTTATCATCTCATCAATGCTCTGAATTACTTTTTGCTGCCTTTTTTCCACACAGAAGTTTAAAATTCATAAGTACAGCAGCACTTGATTCTATAATATTAATTGTTATTAGCAGCAGAAAGTTTAGAAGCTTGACTAGATAAAATAGAAGAAACTTTGGGCTAGCAAAGAATATTGTATTTATGACACAGAGTGAACAAGCCTGTTTCTGCCCATGTAGTAACTTATGATGAACTCATCAATTCCCTACAATACACACAGAAACAAAATCCCACTTTTACCTTAATAAAATATGATTACTATTAAGATGTTCATATGAAAAAGTCAAGACCAGACAAGAGAAGACAATGATTTTGGCCTTTGCCTTCAGCGGGTGTCAGCACCAGTGTTAAGCTTGAGAGCCTGTAAAGTTCTGAGTATAGAAATGAAAATCCATCCTGGGAAAGTTCATCTCCTTTAAAATCCTTTAAAATTGTTCATCAAAGATGAAGTACAGCCCAAACTCACCAGCTCCTTTGCAATCATCAGCCTACATTATTTAAAAAAATTGCATATGTGCAATATAAAGTCTACATTAAAATCCAGTCATAAAATATGTCAGAATTCCCAAGCTAGAAGTACATGGTGGCATTGTAACTATTCAATGGGAGATCTATTATGCCTCTCTGCTTTAGGTAAATAATGAAGCAGTTCCACAAAAGAGAATATGTATTTTGTAAGGACATGGTCAACAGAAAGGAATGGGTGGCTTTGAGCACCTAGGAAAGATTTTAATTGTTGAGGCTTAGGTACCCAGTTTGGGAATTTAATGTAGGAGCAGACAGGTTCTCAGTCTGATTATCTCCAAATATACTAGATATTTTAGCACCTACCTTTTGGAGTGTGCTATCTGCCCCAGCAGACAGGTAAAATTATGAGTTTTTTGCTTTCATTAGATGAACTGAACCTCTCTTGAACTAGATAAGGTTTTGCAATGACATTGTAAGGAATTTTTTTTTTTTTTAAATTCTGTTGAAGATGCCATGAGTATAGAAATACATGTTTTAATTTTCTCCTATAAAGAGATAAGCAAAAGGTGGTTAGGTGGCTTAAATATAAATTCAGTTTATGACTCTACAAAACTGATTCCACATATAATACAAAAAGCTTTACCAAGATACACAAAATGTTTCTACAAAAAGCATCACTATGGAGATGTGTGGCTAAAACATAAGGACATAAGGTCAGACAGTACCACTGATATCAGATTGTAGGGGGCACACTCTTTCTTACCCATTTTGGTGCAAATGCATATGTCTCTCTAAGTAAACTACTGTGTTTGCATTTAAAAAAATAAGGCTATGTCAGTTTCTGTAATTAGATCCTTTAGTGTCTGTTATTGATAATTTCTGCATTTCTTTAGCTTATACTTGTGAATCAAGTAAAATGCAGAATGTTACCATACAGAAAAGCAATGCTAAAGAACACATTTATCATCCAGCTTACAGGGCCAGACACTCGTGCATGGTATAAATCCAATTTACTCATGGCCCACAGCATAAAAATCTCAGACATTTGTGGAAAAATTATATTTGGGCACTTGGTGCTGCATGATGACAAGGAAAGGATGTTCGGGCAGCGGTGACTCTGGTTAAAATTATGCTTGTTGTGAGAGTTCACAGACAGACACACTCCCTGATTTAGTACAAGCTTGGAGTGACACTTTTTTTCTTAGGAATGACAGCATGCTATGAGAATGTGGAATTGAATGTAACCCAATTCAGAGGCAGAGACTTTTCTCTTCCAGAGCAATGCATTTGCTTTACTTCACAGACAGGACAGGCTAACTGACTTACACTATGCAATGCCTTATTTTGCCCTGATTTGGGTCAAGCCTAAGTGTATCACATTCTGTTGACCTGTTAGCTGTGCCTCACAAAGGCATTGTGTTTATTACTCTCCAAACATGGGATCCAAAATAGGGCAGATGAGGACAATACAAATACTGGCTGCCTCCTTGTTCTCTTGAACAACTACTTCAACAGTAGCTGTAGTGAACACAGCAGGCATCTATCAAATACCAAAGGCTGGACGTTTTTAACTTCTAGGTAGATTACAGGAAAAATCATTGAAGTTTTCCACAAATAGTCTCAAAATCAGAATGGTTTGGTATTATGTTTTGAACCCCATGAAACCTAACTCTAGAACTGAATACCCAAAAGAAATGAGCAAATGTGGAAAAAAAAAAAAATAAAGTCAGTTTCAGTCTGATCCTCATGACTCTTTCACAGCTTTATTTCTTCATAGGCCTCACTTTTGAAATGTAGAGGATTCATAATAAGGTGAAGAAGAATGCTAGAGGTTTGATGCAGTATGTGCCAGTGGAATGAGAAATCTCTCTCATAGACCAAAGCAACTGGAGGATTTGATTGAGAATTAATGGAGTAAAAAACAATTATAAGAATTCTCATTTGGTTTCTTTTGGTAATAAGAGACACTGATACTCATGTCAGCGTTTCAAAAGATGTGTTGCAGAGTATGCAATATTATAACAATATCCAAGAGAATTAAAAAGGAAAAAACTTTGTATTTACTACAGCTTAATAGAAAAAAGAATGAACTATATGACAGTGCTAATATAGGAGGCACATTTCTTTTAGCTCAGTTATTGATCTCCAAGATAATTACACTTTATATCAAAAGAAATTTGATTGTTTTCATATGTTACAAAGTAAACAGCAGTAGCATCATTTGGACACAATAATTACATAATCTTACAACAGGGAAAGAGCTTTCAAACTGAAGAGTATATAAACCACTATGGTTTTGCTTTCCCAGATCTGAAGCATGCTTTACAGCCAAGCAGATACAGTCCCTTGCTGATGTGGTTCTAACAATTTTAACAGAGTTATAAAGATAGCAGTATAAATGTCAATTACAAGCTACAGTTCAATCCACCCAATTTTTACTCCAAATTTGTACTTACAATTTAAGCATCTTCCAAGACCTTTTACATTGTAGAAACTCTTTCTGATAGAGGGAACATGTGTGTTAGGGGCAATCTATCCCTACAGAGCTAATGCTTGGTTCAAACTAGGTCACCTAGTTTTGTGAATGAGGTCTCATAGCACTTATCATTTTGGCAACACTCAAAAAAAAAAAAAGCCATCCTTATCAACCATAGCTGCATTAGCAGCAGATAATGAGGTAAAGAGATCTAGCAAGAAATTTATTTTGTCAAGGATATTGATGCAAAGAGCTATATAGACATTCAAGTTTTGAAGTCCTTCCCATCTACAGGTGACAGAAAAAAAAACAAACAAACCCTTTTCAAAAATGCTAAAAGTTCCAAGTGCCAAATGTCCAGCTCCTTAAACCCCAAAAACCTCTTCAGGGCACTTATGGGAGGTGAATAATCCCATTTATTCTTGTGAGACCCCACCCCCATCCATCTCTGGAGTCCCCAGCACTAGAAGTACCTGGACCTGTTGGAGAGAGCCAAGAAGAGAGCCACCAAGAAGATAGAGGGAAAGAACATCTCTCCTGTGAGGAAAGGTTGAGAGAATTGGGATTTTTCAGCCTGGAGAGGAGAAGACATCTGGATGATCTAACTGTAGCCTCCCAGTACCTGGAGGAAGCCTGCAGGAAAAATGGAGAGAAACATTTTACAAGGGCATGTAGTTACAGGACAAGGGGGGAATGACTTCAAACTGAAAGAGAGTATGGTTAGATTAGATAATAGGGAGAAATTCTTTAGTCTGAGGCTGATGAAGCACCAGAAGAGGTTTCTCAGAGAAGTTGTGGATGCCTCATCCCTGGAAGTGCTCAAGGCCAGATTGGACAGAGCACTGATCAACTTGGTCTGGTGAAAGGTGTCCCTACCCAAAGCAGGGGGTTTGGAATTAGATGATCTTTAAGATCCCTTCCAACCCCAGCCATTCTATGACATTGTGATTGTCAGCCTTGTCAAATACCAGGCTCGTAAACATGGATCTCTGCAGGAACTCACACCTCTTCCAATTTTTACTATAATAGCTACTTATCACCTCTCGTGTGAATTATGCTTACTTATCCTATACTTGCACAATTTACTACTTTTAGATGCTTATGCATAATCTAAGTTAATTTACTTATGCTTACTTAACACAGTACTCCTACCTAACACAGTACTTACACATTTACCAACTTATCCATAACACAACTCATACACATTTTACAACTGCTGTGCATGAGATTACACATTACTTGATTGGTCCCTTAACTTTGTCCAAGAGCTCCACAAACCCTTTTCAGATAATACAATTGGTTCCTAATCCAGTGCAGCACAGTCTTCTTTATGTATTCCTTGCTGTCTTGGTACTTAGCCTTTCAGCTTCTCCTTTCTCAATTGCAGTGTAGCACAGTTTATCTTTCAGTACCTTTCAGTCCTTGATGCTCCAGATCCAGGCAAGCAGAGTCAAGATGATGGCAGCAACAAAACCCATCCAGCGATCAGCAGCCAAGTTAGTCCAGGAAATCCAAACAACCAGACAGCAAAGGAGAGAGACCAGATATAAGCTTGTCTCACCTCTCACTTCTACTCCTTCTCCTTTTTTTCTTTTTTTTTTTCTCTTCCTCTTCTTCCTCCCATGAGCCTTCTGGCTGGGCTTAAAAACCCTCCAAGAGCTGACCTGCTACACCTGAAGGTGGATGGCCAGGTGAAGCTGGTGAGGGTAAGTTCAGCCTGGTCTCTCTCTGAGGGCTCCAATAGGAATAACTAAAGATGGTTTGGCTGGGACACACTATCATGATTCAAAACAAGTTACAACAGGTCTCCTACTATGTTGCGTGCAATTCTTTGCTAGGGATGATATGGTTTCGCTTTTTCCTCAGAGACACATTGACTTTCTCTCTGAGAAGCTTTCCAGAGAAGGATTACATCAGCCACTGCACGTAGAGTGAGCTGAAAAACAGTTTTGTCTGGTGGTGTTGTCCCTCCACAGTCAGTTCCACTGGGGATACCCCCGTCCTTTGGCACCCTACAAAGGATGCCAATCCTTGCCTTTCACACTGCCCATTATAAAGAGCCTCATGCATCACATAAAACAGAGTGATAAATGTGTTGCCACCACAAAAATGGAAAAGTCAGATGTAAAACACGAAAATAGACAGTTGTTTGAATTTAAAATCAGTGTGTGTAACATAGAGAATGCTTCTCTTATTCACTTATTTGCATTTTATATTGCTGCATTCAATAAAATGTTCTGTTAATGAAAACTGTAAAGCACTTCCAGATGGCCAGCCTTCTGAGCACAAGAATGGGCTGAACCTCACAGCTCTGCAGAGGATTTCAGGTTTATCTATTGCAGAAGACACACAGCATTTTCCCTAAACTTGTCCCGGTGACATGCTGGGACAAAACACAATATGAAATATAAGTATCAGCTCATGGCTGGACAAGGGTTCTAACATGTATATATAATTCAGGGTGTGGCTTGGGAGGGCAGAGGTAGTCAAGCACTGAACATTATTAAAAGAGCAAATCCTTTGCTAAAGCCATGCAAAACATTAGTGTAAAATCACTGGCACTGTAGTAAAAACACATCGCACAACATCGTTAAAGATCTTGATTCTTTGCCTCTGAAAGTGTAAACCAGTCCATGGGCCATAGAATTTGGGGGAGCGTTGTACAATTATCATGTGAAAGAAAAAGGAAAGGATCGTAACTCAGCTTAATTTGATCTTAATTCCCTTCTGAAATACTCAGTTTAAGATGGACTAGGAGATTCATGACTGGCCTATTTCTTTCCTTACATTCTATGCAGCTGTTTTAACAGAAAAGCTGCAATCACAGTGAGCCCAAAGGAACAGAGGTATGGTATGATGGTAAATAAATTACTCTGAGACACCCATGTATATTATTACCTAGGCCTCTTGAAGAATTTCCACAGTTTTCAGAATTTAAATAAATAAGCTTTATTCTGACCCATAAACAACTCTGGTAAGCTAGACAAGGTGGGATTCACAAAATTCAGATATCTGTGTGAGGCAGTCACCTAAGATTCCCTTTATAGGGAAGAGAGAGAAAAAAGGTGCATTAAGGATAAGAGTCATTTGACCTATTTTCATCATCTATTTTAGGATGGGATGAATCATACTCTAGAAATGCTTATTTTATTCCATTGAACATAAATGAGAGTGCAGAGAAACTACTTCAGATGTTAACTACATCTACACAATGATTTATGGTGATTGAGA